>VZUI01038508.1:0-65838 GCA_013401135.1 Cettia cetti | reverse complement strand
CCGGCAGCGCGCGGGCCGCCGGGCAGGGCCCCGCAGGGTCCCGGCGAAGAGCGGCGTGGTTTCTCCACGTGCGTTCGTCCCGCCGCCTTCCTCCAGCTGGTGCGCGCGGTGGCTCCAGCGCCCGCTGCTCCTGGGCCGCCGCCGCTCCCCGTCCCGAGGCTTTTGGCTGGGGTCCGGCCGGCGCGGCCGGGGCGGGGGGCGGGCGGGGGCGGGGAGGGCGTTGAAAGCGACAGGTGCTGCGCTCGGCCCGCAGCCGTGACGCCACCTGCCCGGGGCGGGGCCCTCGTCTCTCGCCTCCGTGCCCGGGGCGGCCCCTCCTGGTACCCGCTCGGTCGGTCGGTGTTGAACGGCGGCGCTCGCGGCGGGCGCTGCCATTGGGCACGCGCCATGGGTCTCCCGGCGGCAGCGCGCGGCGGGCGGCGGCGGGCGGAGCAGCCCCGGGGCTGCTCCCCTTCCCACGGTGCCTCCCGGTGCCCGCCCGTCCCGGAGCCGTGCGCGGAGCCGCGTCCCGGTTGCGTGGGGAGTTGGGTTGGTTGGTTTGTTTGTTTGTTTGAGAAGGACGCTTTCGCATCTGATTGCCGCCCTGCTTTTGGCGGGTCTCAGTGCGACTTGTTAGCGGTTTTGGCCGCTGCGCCCTGCTTGAATGCTGCTTCTCAAATAGAAGGTCTGTGTGTAGAGAGGGCAAATCTCTGACGCTGTTCAGAACTTTAGCTTCCACAAATACACGTGTTTTCCCTGAAATACTGGGTTAGAGTCTACGTGCTATAATAAAACACGCTCCAGTGTCACCAAATGTAATTAAATATATGAAGTTGTGTTCTGGTAACAGACTGTGCTAGTGCTGAAATAACATAGATTTTGATTACTGTAATTGCACATAATCATATTTTAACTATGTGTGTCTTAGACTGATAATACTGAGCATGGTGCTGCTTGTGGTAGAAATTGCTCCAGCAGTACAACATAAGAACTTTGTTGGAGAACAGAAACTGTTACTCTGTAGGTCTTTATATGCATAGAACTTTTGCTGAATGCGTGATTGTTGAGCTTTTATGTATTTTTTTCTGGGATGTCTGAACTAAGATGATTTAGTCAAGTGTAAAGGAATCAAGTAAATTTAAAGCTACAGGCATTCTGCATATCTTAAACCAGGTCTGAAACCAATTTGATAGTGTGTTTCCTTTATGAACTGATACAGTTTTGGTGTATACTGCACAGCATTAATGTGAACTTACTTTCTGGCCGTGTGTTTACTATACATATAAATGTGTGTTATATGTGTATATACAGAGTAAGTTGCTGGAAAACCACATAGACTTTTTCATCCATCTGTATATCTGAGATTTGTTTTTTTATGATGTTCTTATAGGTGAACATGAAAGCACTTATTTCTTGGGGATAGCTTTTTATGTTCCTGGGACTTGAGGTGTAATCTATTGAAAAAGCAGAGCAATACATTTGAATTAATTTTGTGTCCTAGACTCTGTTAAGGAGTCCTTGGTGGGTAGGTGGTTGTGTGGGTATATTTGCAGGGAAGAACTTCCTTTGCAAAGTTAAACTGAAAACCAGACCTCGTAATTTAACAGGTATCAAAAATCTGTGCAGAACAGTTTTATTTCCTCCAATTTAACTTTCACATTAAGTTTTAAAGTATGGAGTGTAAAGGGTGGAAATGGATCTTTTGTATTTCCTAGGTGTCAAGAGCATTTATCATGAGGTCTCTTGAGCTTTGAGATCATTTGCCACATGCATGTGACAGCTTGTTAACACAGAGGAGTTTTTCCTCTTACAGTGCCCCAGTCCTAACAAAATGAAGCTGTCTTATTAAATATCCAGTTCAATTAAAACTTGTGAATTAAGAGTTAATTCTCTGGAAAGAGATCTGGTTGTTTTCCAGCCCATAGAATCATAGAATGGTTTTGGTTGGAAGGGACCTTAAGGGTCACCTAAATCCAACCTTTCTACCATGGACAGGGATACCTTTGGCTAGACCAGCGCTAAAAACCCCATCACCAGCCTGGTGTTGAACACTTCCAGTGTCGGGGCATCCAGAGTGTCTCTGGGTAACCTGTTCCAGTGCCTAACCACCCTTGTAGTAAAGAATTTCTTCCTGTTATCTAATCTAAACTTCTGTCTTTAATTTTGAAGCCATTTACCCTTTTTCTATCACTGCCTTTGTAAAGGTCACTCTCCAGATTTGTTACAGCACTGAAAGGCTGCAATTACTGTATCTCCCCTCTTCCAGCCTGAACAACCCCAACTCTCTCAGTCTCTCGTCACAAGAGAGGTGTTTTGTTCTTCTCAACATCTTTGTGGCCCTTCTCTAGACTTGCTCCAAGAGGTGTGTGTCCTTCCTGTGCTGGAGACCCCAGAGCCGGATGCAGTGCTCCAGGCGGGGTCTTACCAGAGCAGAGTAGAGGGGCAGAATCCCATCCCTTGCCCTGCTGCCCACGCTGCTTTGGATGCAGCCTAGGATATAATTGGTTTTCCGGACTGCAAGTGCCGAGGCTGGGTTGTGTCCAGCCTCTCACCCACCAGCAGCCTCGAGTCCTTCTCAGCAGGGCCACTCATTGCTTCATCCCTCAGCCTGTGGTTGATACTGGGGATTGCCCCATGTCAGGTGTAGCACCTTGTGCTTGGACTTCAGACCTCTCATCAAGCTTGTCCAGGTCCTTTTGGACATGATTCAGGCATGTTAGGTTCACTTACCTTGCCACTTTGGGCTCCTGAGGGACACTTGTCACAAATGGTCCCTGGGACTCAGGGCTGATCACTAGCCTCTGGATGGGGCCACTGTATCAGTTTCTCATCCACTGAACAGTCCCCCCAGAAGATCAATTTCTCTCCAATCTAGAGAGAAGGACTTTGTGGGGGACTGTTTCAAAGGCTTTTTGGAAATCCAGATAGGCAACATCCGTAACTCTCTACTGTCCACCAGTGCAGTCACTCTGTTGTAGAAGGCCACTGGGTTGGTCAGGCAGGATTGTCCTTGGTGAAACTGTGCTGGCAAATCACCTCTGTCTTCCATGAACCTTAACATCGCCTCTAGGAAGATCTGTTCCATGATCTTCCCAGACACAGAGGTGAGGTTGACACATCAGTAGTTCCCAGAGTACTTCTATCTACCCTTTTTTAAAAAATGGGTGCAGTATTTCCCTTTTTCCAGTCATCCGGGACTTCACCCAACTGCCACGACTTCTCAAATATTAAGGAAAGTGCCTTGGCACATCAGCCAGTTCCCTCTGGACTCTGAGATGCATCTCAGCTTCTAGCAGTGATGATTAACTCTGGTCTCTGGCTCCCACCAATTAGATATTCGATATAAGAATCAATAATTTTTTGTCAGTGTTGTGTTCCATGTGCAGTAAGGATCAAAATACAAACATCTGGATGTGAAAACAGGACTTTTGTGAGTTAACAGAAGTGCATGTTTTAAATTTTCACATAGAGGCTATTTGAAAAATGGAGTAGTTTATGGTATTTTGTTACAGTGTTGACATAATCCTTAACCTGGGAGGTAGACACACAGAAGTGGAATTGTGTATGTGCAGATAAAAGTAACTTCTTTAGTTACTTTTATCTGCGTATACACAATTCTAAACAGTGAGTATGCTAATCGTAACAGTACAAATGTTGTTTGATTTAAATTACTTCCATAATTCAGAAGATAAAGGAAGCTAAGGCTGCCCAGTGCTTCACAAAGTTTGTGTCTTTTTCCCGATCGTATCCATTTTAAGTATTGTGTCCCTTCTTTTTCTCTCTGCCCTTGACAGACGATTAGAAGTTCTTGGGGTTGGTGGGGAGCGTAAGCAAAGAAATTCCAAACACGCAAACTTGGACGATTTCAATGAAGAAATTCAGAGAAAATGGTTTTAACTTTTTTTTTTCTTTCCTCCTTTAAATTTCTTACAAGTTGTGGACCACAGGGAAATCTTTCTTTCTTTCTGGCAAGACTTTTGCCTTTGTGTCAGAATTGTGCCATTTGCTCTCCTGAAAACTTCTGCATGTTTTGCCTAATGTTGTTAAGTGAATGATCTGCCGACTAGAGAGAATGTAAAAAAAAAAAGTGCTTAGAAATACCAAGCAAAGCAAGGAGTTCTGTTGGGGTAAAGCCTGTATGAAAAAGCATTTTAAAGGTGCCATAGCCCCGATGCCCATAAGGTCAAAATTGTATGCGCACATGCAACGGTGATTTGTTTCTCTTTTGTAGTCCTGCTTATCTTTTAAGTTTATAATGTGGAGAACTATTGCAAAAAGGATGTCTCACATGACTTAATTACTTTCTTAGGCTGTATTGGAATATTTTTAACTGTGTTTTCCTTTTCTTCCAGAATGGTGAACATACATAGAAGATTATCAGAACTCTGTAGATTTTGCATTTGGTTTGTGAGCTTGTGAGAGTGCTCATCATGGAGAAACAGCAGATTGTCTTGGCTAGCCGGGATGGTGGGACTGTGTCTGGTGCAGCGCCTGCTTTCTTTGTCATACTGAAACAACAGCAGGGAAATGGAAAAGCTGACCAAGGAATCCTAGTAGCAAACCGTGATGCTTGTGCTCTCGCCAGCAGCGTATCAACTCCAGTCAAACCCAGAGTCAAGACCTGCCTCCCAGCTGACTGTGTCTCAGGGGGCATCACGGTCACCCTAGAAAACAACAGCATGTGGAATGAATTCTACCATTGCAACACAGAGATGATCCTGACAAAGCAGGGGAGGCGAATGTTTCCGTATTGCCGATACTGGATTACGGGGCTGAATTCCACTCAGAAGTACATCCTGGTCATGGATATATCCCCTGTGGACAATCACCGATACAAATGGAATGGCCGTTGGTGGGAGCCCAGTGGGAGGGCAGAACCACATGTTCTAGGGCGTGTGTTTATTCATCCAGAATCCCCTTCCACTGGCCAGTTCTGGATGCATCAGCCAGTATCCTTCTACAAACTCAAACTTACCAACAATACCCTGGACCAGGAGGGTCACATAATCCTGCATTCTATGCACCGATATCTGCCACGACTTCACTTGGTGCCTGCAAACAAAGCCACGGAAGTCATTCAGCTTAATGGCCCCGATGTCCATACATTCACCTTTCCACAGACAGAATTCTTCGCAGTTACAGCCTACCAGAACATCCAGATTACCCAGCTGAAAATAGATTACAATCCCTTTGCTAAAGGGTTCAGAGATGATGGGCTGAATAGTCGACCTCAGCGTGATATGAAACAGAACAGCAACTTGGAAGGAGGTGATGTTTTTAGCACTCCTGACATTTGTGGTCGCCCTGCTGAAGTTGGTGCGTTAGATGCGCATCAGAGAAGTTTGGATTCTTCATTCATTGGTCAAAACCCGTCAGACATTGGGCTGGATAAAGAATCCTTTAATGCAGAAGGAGACTTCCTGGGTCTCTTGGACAGTGACCTGCCTTCAGGTGTTATGCCAAAGCTAAAACAAGAAGTCTCTGAAAGGTGGGTTAACACTGCATGTTCAGTACAACCACTGGTTAAATGGGATGTTTTGTAAATAAATAACAGGGTGCTCAGTGTAGAGGTTTGCAGCTGAAGAATCAGAATCACACAGAATCACTGGGTTGGAAGAGACCTTCGAGATCATCAAGCCCAACCCAGCCCTAACACCTCAACCAGATCATGGCACCGAGTGCCATGTCCGCTCTTTTTTTAAACACATCCAGGGATGGTGACAAAGGTTGCATGACCTGAAATGGCAGAACAGTTAATATTCGTAAAAGTTTCTCTTTGCTCAGTCATGTATCAGTCTTGACTTTCTCAGGTGTCTGGGGAATGCAAGAGTTCAGTATTATTTTCTGTGTTGCTTTAGCTCCCATTGTTGATAAGCATTGAGGGGTTTCTCTTAACCCTCTTAGCATTTTTAGAAGGCTAAATTAATTTTTTTCAGAGTTCTAGGCAGAGCACATTGCAGTCATCAAAACACTGCCTTTGCTTTTAGGGTTGCTCATCACGTTGACGTGCTGTCTATCTATAGCTTCAGTTTTCATTAGTGAAAGTGAATGGTGTGTGGGTATTTAGATTGCATATGTGTAGGGATTGCTGCAGGGCAGTTGTAATTGGCAGCAAGCCACTGTTTTGTCAATAACTGCTTGGTGTGAATTCTTTTATTCTGCAAAGTGTGAGGTAGCCTGCCTATTGGTAGTCAGTTGCCTCATATTTACTGTGAGGTAAGGGAAGTACTTCAGAATAACTTGGTTTTTCTAAAGCAAGCCTGGCAAAACCTATTCACTGCACTTTTACTTAGTTTTGAAAATCCAAGCAAGTTTTGAAAATCCAAGCAATAGAATGAAGCAGACTTAGTGAGTGGTTAATGTGCATGTGAGATACTTTGAATGAGAAGAAATTATTTTAAAAAACATAGTGGTTTCTTTTCTGCCATGTTGCTTCATGTCAGTTTAATAACAGGCTTAATCTGACAAAGATTTAGTGACAAAAGCAACCTTCATAGATCAGTATGCAATAAAATGATTGAGCTACAGAATATCAGGATGATGTTAATGGCTAATGGTGAAATTGGAGGTCAGTTCATATTGGAGAAAAGTTACTTTTATGATGCAGTTATACAAAGGCTTTATTACTGTACAACTGTATTACACAAAGGCTGTATTACTATACAACTGTAGTGTGTTTTTAGAGAGGACAGAGGTTTCCTCAGTTGCTTTGTTGTCTTGCAAGAATGATCTCCTTGCCTCAAAGAGTACTCCTCAAAGAGTAACTGAAAAAACTTTGAATTACAAAATTATTCATACTTTGACACATTATTGAGTTTATTTGTAATAATTTTTAAGAGTGCTAGAATTGTTTTGAGATCTAGAGAGCCCAAACCTTTCTTTTGCAGTATTTTCATGTGTTAGTCTGTTAGGAGGAAGGTCTTCTAGACTTTGTTCTCAAAAAATGCTGTTCTAACTCATCTTAAATATTGAAAATGCACCCATTACAGAAAGGTTGGGCTTCTTTTAGTTCCTAAAAGCATGGAGAAGAGTTTAGATAACTTCACATACTGGAAGTAAAACACAGAAAATAATTATTGACATCTTTATTTTGCTTTCATAGTGATATTTCATTTGCCTTGAGAGGGTCATCGAAGCAATTTTTTTTGAGAACTTTTATTCCCTAGGAATAAAAAATGATTTAAAGACTCAGGGACCTTCCTTAAAAGTAGCTGATGCAGATTGGTAGATTGAGTTTCTTGGTAGATTGAGTTTCTTTCGGCCCAGAGCATGTTGGAGTCCTTCTCTGGTTTTGCCTCCGAGGCAACTGATCTCTGAAATGTGCTGAAAGCTGCACAGACAGGAAGAGACTGCAAAGGGTCTTTCTGTTGTCTGGCTCGGAAGCACCTGTCACTTGATGAGTAAATGTTACCACTATCCTAGAACTACTTTCAAGCATTGTTACGTTTTTGTAATCAGTGTGAAAAGGTCAAAATCTTTACTTGTATAGAGAAAATTGATCTTATCCAAGAAATGGCAAAACTATCTTTCTAAGTGCTGGAGTTTTTCAGAACATTTGTTCTCCTCCTTTCTTCTGATCTGTTTAGAAAACAGTGTTTTCATGCCATACAGTTGAGTTTAGAGGTATATCAGCCTTTCAAGGACAGCACTGAGAGTGTGACATTTTTCTTTATCAAACCAACCACATTAATACTTACATATTAATGAAGACTCAGCAGTTTGGGGGTTTTTTGTTGTTGTTGGGTTGTTTTTTTGGTTGTTTTTTGTGGTGGGCACTTGATAGGCACTATCTTGCTTTTAGGCGGGGTAGTGATTTCTACTGAGCTTAGATTTGAGTGAGAAGCAAGTTGGGAACTGCTGCCTCTCAGATAATCCTCTGCAAAAGTGGAGTTCCTAGTGCTGTTGAGGTTGATATTACCCACTGATACTCAATTCTTCTGACATTTTTAATAATAGAAGCATGTGAAAGATTGCATATACCCAAGAGTAATTTTAATCCTGAGTTATTAGAGGACTACAGAAATAAAGAACTGTTTTCTTTATCCAAGATACTGTTTTCTTTATCCAAGATACAACTAGATGTGTTGTAAAGAAAATAAATGTTTGAGTTGGGGATACTTCGGTAGAAATGCTTATCCCTGAATATACTCAGATGTTTAGGCCATGGAAGGTACCACAAGCAAACTTTACTGGTTCTTAAGTCTTACAGGCTAATGTACTCTTTCTCCTTTCCAAGGTCCTTTGAATTTCCTCCTTCAAAATTAAAAATCTGTGGGATCTTTAATGTTCCATTAGTCTCATTACTCTAATTTAGTTGTCTTATTTAGTCTTGACACTTTGAGGTTTTTTTCCTTTCTTGCCTTTCTTTTGGGAGAGAAAGGCAAATGATTATCCTTCAAACCTCTGCCATAGATTGTTAGATTAATTCCACAAGAAATCAGATTCCTCCTCCTCAATTTATTTTAAAATTATGTATGAAAAAAAATACCTTGGTGCTTTCAAAAACTGAGCAGCTTAATGGATTTTAATCTGGAAAAAAAGCCAAAATAGTAGTCTCTCTGCTTTTGTTTTTATATTACAAGGGTGCCAAATACATTACTTGGGCTATAAGAAAGTTGGTTTAAATATGAGCACTGTTCCATATCAGGTAAAGAAAGAGCTAGTTAAGACACTGTTTCACAATTTTTTCCTCATATTGGATTGAGGATTTTGAGAGGACAAACTTCCTTGATTCATCTTCCCATAATTAGAGGAAGTTTCTGTGACTTCTTATGTTGCACTTAACTTCAGAAACTAAGGGCCGGATGAAATTGCTTCAGTGCTAAAAATCAACTTTTTTATTCTTGAGAAGTTGGTTATTGCATCAGAATTTAAAACCAGCATCTTGTGCAAATTCTTTATCTTCTCATGCATACAAGTGCATGGGTCATACCTCACTCTTGTCACCACCTGGCTTATGGTTGCATTATGCAGAATAAAACAATATTTGTGTCTAGAAGTTTCACTTTTACAGTAGGGCTTTTTAGTTTGGATACTGTCCAGATCCCAATTAGACAGGTAATCCTTAATTTACAAGTATACACTTTGCAATAAATAAAGAAGTCTAAAGAAGTCCAGGCTTTGCTGGGCTTCCAACTGGAAACGGTAAAACTCAGATGAGAAATTTATTCCTGGCCTGCAAGTTTGCTAAGGCTTTTTTGCCTCTTGATTTTCAAGAATTTTAAAGAAGCAGAGCAGATGAGTCTTAATAATATTCACTTTAACTGTGGATGAGCTGTACTGAATCGACCTTTTACCTTAGGATTGTGGCAGGATTTTCAGCTGCCAGTAACTGGTAAGTAGTCTGTCTTTGCATTTCTTCCACAGTAAACTCACTGACCAAGAAAGGCTTTTTAATCTTACCTTTCACATTATTAATTAAGTGAAAGTAGAAAATTTCTAATAGAAAACTCCTTGTCCAGAGAAACAGTAGACAGAACAGGACTGGGAATTCCAGTCTCCTGCTGCCTGCCGTTCCCTCAGGAGTCATGTTTTTGCTTTAAGCTCCATGCTGATTACTTAGTGTCTTATGAGTTGCAACATGTTTTCTAGATAGCTTCTCTTGTTCTTTAGAATTTTATATGTAAATATGTAAATTTGTATCTTGATTGTCAGCTCCTTGTTTTAATACTGCAGTGTTTCTTCATGAGGGGAATACTCCCAGCTCCCTGTTGTGATTCTTGTGTGTCCCAGCTCCTTTCCCTTAAGTATGTCTCAGTCTACACAAGATGGAAGCAGCTTCTTCCTCCCTTCTTTTTCCCTTCCTCATTTCCAGCTGTGGGTTCAACTGGATTTACCACCTCTTTAAAGGGATAGGGATGGATAATATTAATGATAAAATAGACACACATACGTGTGTACATCCAGTATATGTAAAGCAATATTCACTCTCTATATAATATATTAGTACTACAATTAGGTTAAATTTTACTTGAAAATGTAATCATCAACAAATAATTTCACTTTTAATAACATTTCAATAACACCAAGTTGGCAATAATAATTTAATATTATTAAATTATATGCAGTGTATAATATAATAAGTATAAAGGTATTATTGGAATACTATGTGGTAACGTTGAGTAAATAAGTTCTTTTTTTCTGAGTTTTGTTCTGGATATGAGTTTCTGGCTTCATACCTTAGCAGTTTTCTCTTATGACAAGGAGCCATGTTCTGATACACTAAAGAAAACTGGTGACTAGTTCTTTGACTGATGTATTTTGGCCCTCAAAGAACCCCATTATGAGCTGCCTGTACTGTTATCTAATATCTAATAATTCAGTATCTAATGCATGGTATTTTGAATTCTGGTTAGGTTAGGACTCAGACGTAGTGGAAATGCAGTAGGATTCAGTAGGATATTCGTGTTCTGTAAGTCTTCAAACAACAGTTGAATTTAGGAATTTTCTGTATGTGGCTTTGGAGTGTGTTAACTAAAATATTGGTGTTTTAAGTGCTCACTTGGCTTCTTACTTGCAAGTACAATGGCTTTAGTGTCTTAATGAGATACAGCAAATGAAGGCCACCTCTGAGCATTTCACATATGACAGCTTAGCATAAGTTCATGCTGAGTAAAAGAGGAAAAAGTGCAAATGTCTCCCTGATATTAGTAGGGAAGGAAGTTGTGTTGCTGCCTTCAGATAAGAAGTTGGATTGTTCTTAATAATGGCAATTTCTTGGGGTTCCTCGAGTGCTTCTAAAAATGGAAGTGTGTAAATGACAGCTTATTTAACAGACTTATGTCTGGGAGCATTTTAGAAGCTTTTTACAATATAACCAAGAATTATGGGAGATGGTAGAATTTTGGCAAATGAGATTTGATAAAGATCTTACATTGTATTTTGGTTTTGTCCCTTCTCTCCCACCCCAGTCCCATTGCTAGCAGTTATGAAAGCAATTCCCGTGTGGAATCTCCCTTGGACCCAAATGGACACTTTAATGTAGTCATTAAAGAGGAGCCAGTAGATGACTATGACTACGAGTCAAATATTTGCACACAAGGAATAACTGTGAAACAAGAAGACACAGATGAAGAAACTGATGAATTTTCCAACACTGACGATGATGATCCTGTTGTACAAAAACACCTCATGAGACGCCATGAAACAGATGGAATTGATGGAGAATTCAGGTCTAGAAAGCGTATGCTAACCAGGTCTTCAGGTGTTGCCAAAGCAAAAATGTTAAAACTGGACAGTGGTAAGATGCCTGTGGTCTATTTGGAACCTTGTGCAGTCACCAAGAGCACAGTGAAGATATCTGAGCTGCCACAGACTATGCTTTCCTCGTGCAAAAGGGATAAATCTCCCTCAAGTGCAGTCCTGGATTCCTTGCCCGTGTGTTTTGAAAATCACAAAGACTCTTGCTCAGGCACAGTCACTGTTCCTGAGGAGTTAGTTATGAAGAAAGAATCTCCTGGGAGTAAAATGTCACAGAAATACTGTTCAATCAGAGAGGCCCAGTGGGCTATATCCAGATCACCTAATTTTAATCTCAGGGGCTCAGTAAGTTGTGACTTTTCGGATAAAGAGATCTGTGGCAGAAAAAGGCCTGGCATACTGAAGAACCCTATATCCCTCAAAGGCTCTGGTAACAACCAAAGCACCCTACCATCAGTTACAAATAAAAGAGGAAGGCCCCGGAAACTGAAAATTTCCAAGGCTGGTCGACCGCCTAAAAGTATAGGGAAAAACATAGTAGCAAGCAAGAACACGTCTCTGGGGCCTGGGAATATCCTTCCAGATGTTAAACCGGACCTTGAAAATGTTGATGGTGTTCTTTTTGTGTCCTTTGCATCAAAGGTAAAACCTCATTGTTGTGAAGTAAAATTCAAAAACTTTTTAAAGCCTTTGTGCTTACAAGCTGAAGTTATATTTTCTTCTAAACTGAGTTTGGAGTTTTGTAGCCTCTTTCCAAATCTGTTCTTATTTTGACCCTGTGTTATTCATAACATGGACTTAATTCTTGCAGCTTAGGGAAAAGTAGGAGGCTCTAGAGTTCTGTATATATGCATGCATGCTTGTTTATGAAAATGTCATGTTTTGAATAATTTGGTGATATTTGATGTGGCTTGCTTTGCATCTAAGTGTTTTAAGATACTTAAAAATTTAAGACACTGCTCTAAGTGTTTTAAGTTGTTTAACTTACTCAAGGCTCTTCATGTATGTAGGAAGCTCTTGACATTAACACTGTTGATAGAGCTGGTGGAGAAGAGTCACAAAATCTTCAGGCTCCCCTGTTGACTACAAGTGATCCAGGTACTTTTTTTTGTGTGTGTGTGTGAGTGGCTCTTCCCTGCAATATGGGAATTCGTAAAGGCACACTGAAAAATTAATAATTAAGTCAGTTTTTTTGCATGGCAAATGTTTATTATGTGTTCTCTTATTTTTGAGTAGATTGTCAAGCAAGAATACAAGTACTGGAGAAGGAGTTGATGGAAGAGCTGAAGACCTTGAGGCATAAACAAGTAATACATCCTAGCCTTCAGGAAGGTAAGTGGTTATGTACATACTGATTCACCTATATGGCCAGCACAAGGTTTCTACTGTATGTGCAAATATGACTTTGTTTCTTGAGCTTTGTCAAGTCCTACATTCTCAGTTTCAAGATGCATACATTTCATGTATTCATTTCAAACTTGTGGGCAACAGGAGCAACATTTGTAAGTTTCTACAGCTAAAAATCAAAAGTAGTTCTCAGCTCCCAGCTGTGAGCTGAATTTGATTGACAGTGTTTTCTTAAATTCAGAGTAACAATGTTTTTTGAAAAGGTGCAATATCAATTTTCCTAGCTTTTACTTTTTTCAGCGCTTCTATATCTATATTTGTTCTGCCCTTGACAAAAATAGCTTTTGTTACCAAGTAAATCTTTCAGGTGGAATATTGGGGGTTGTTAATGGAGGAACGTGTTTATGCCACCACAAATGAGCTTCAGTGCTTTTAACAACAAGGATTGTTTAGTGTCTGTATAGCCGTTTTCCCCCTGTTTCAGGACCAAATGAGTCCTGAAATCACTGTGTAAACTCACAACAGTCAAAGAAACACACACATTCTTAAAAGCTAAAATGTGGTTTGTTGTCTCTTATTGCTAGTTGAAGCTGATGCATGTGCAGTGTATGTTCTTGCACAAGTTTAGCTTAGTACAAAACAGGATATATAAGTACTGCTGGCAGGCTTGATAACCTAGGAATATGAAATGTTAGTCAGCTGAGTTGGGTTCAGAGAGTAACTCCTGCCTTCAAAGATGTTAATGGTGCCAACTTATTCAGAAAAACAGACAAAAGGCTTTATTATGAGATTTACTACAACACTGGCATAGTGGTTAATAAATTTCTGTGAAAACTTCAGTAGCAATCAAAAAAACTATGAAAATAATTCAGTTTTTTTTCTCAAACTCCCATTGCATAAAATGCTCTTTAATTTATACCTGCTATAAATCCAGTGCAAATAACTGTTATGACATTAATGCTTTTTTTCAAGTCTCTTAAAATGGTGGGGGAATGCCAGAAAAGCCCATGGTAACTGAATGCTTTATTTTTTAGTGAATATCCTGATTTTCCTAGCATCTTGCTGCACTGAGACATTTACTGCTACTTGTTTCTTGTAGTGGGACTGAAGTTGAATTCTGTGGACCCAACAATGAGCATTGACTTGAAATATTTGGGTGTGCAACTTCCTCTTTCCTACTCAAATTACTCTCTGTGGAGCTATCCAGGTACCAACCCCAATTCTCCAGGTAGGTGAAATAGGAATTTGCTGTAATCTCAAGTGTCACCTTTTTATTATCGATGAGAAGGAGAGAATGGCTAGTTCAACTTTCAACTGAGAAAACTCAAGTTTCTGGATACTTTTTGGTATCCAGAGAGATTAAAATGATACTAAAATGACAAAATAGGAGAACTTCCTTAGATAATTTTGTGGTTATTGGGCAAGGATTCCTGAGTAATTGTGGCTGAATTATTTTGAGGGTTCCCATTTTGTGATGGTTATGATCCATTTATAGTATCTGTCTATTTTACACTGATCTCTCACATTGCTCAGAAAAAGCTTAGGCAATCTGACTTTGCCTGATGTTGCTCACATACCAAACAAAAAAAAAGTTGCCTTTCACAGAGCTGAGTATCAGAATTTTCCAGAAGAAGACCTTGAGATGCCACATGGGGGCCACCCTATAACTTCACGATAATTATTACAAAAGTTGTGACTGATTGTTCTTTTTTAAACTTGCTTGGTATCCAGATCAAGTGCATTTCTCATTCTGTGACTGTGATTCTCATACTGTTGGTAGGTCCTGTACATAATAGCAAACTGGATGGACAAAGTATAGCATATCTTATATGCTTATCTCATATGCTTATCTGTCTTCTGCTTAACTGTTTCTCACACTGTAATATTCTGATTATTTGTGTCTTTCTTAATCCACTGCTTTTAGGAGCTGGTAGAGGCAGACATTGAATTTCAGATTGTTTAAACTACAGGAGAGGAAGATTTAATTCAAAATACCTCAGTCAGCTTAGTGTCCAGTGCAATTATTTCTAGCCTAAGAATATGTTAAACAGCCACACAGATCCCTCTTAGTATTTTTACATTTTAGCTCCCACAGTTGATGCGTAGCTTGACAGACACGTAACTGTTTGCCTTTGTGATTATTCACTGGCTATGCCCCTAATAGATACTCATCTGAATTTGACAGAACAGCGAACATTAAATGAAGTTTCTGCACGTGTTATAAAATCATTGGGCCAGCTGTGAGGAGAGAAGCACTCTTCTTGCTGAGACTGTAGTATTAGCTCTATTAGCTCAAAACCTGCCTCTTCCATTTTAGCTTATTAATTAGTTGGTCGGCCATTAGACTTTCAGCATCAAATGCTTTTGCAAATTGCTAAGGAAACTAAAACAGAAAATAAAGGGAACACTTTTTGTGTGGGGTAGCAGATGCTTGGCCATAGAGCAGAACTCTACAGGAAGCTTGGCCTTCTTGTTAAGTATTCTGTTAATTAAAAATAAAATAGTAAAAACTCAAGTTGCTTTAAATCTTTTGACTTTCCTACTGTGATGACTTTTGATTTTGCTACTGTTCACCTATCCCTGAAAAGGAATAAGCAGAGTTTTCTAAGACACTGATACAATTAAACGTGTTTCATAAACTGAGGCTAGCTTTCTTCTTTTTCAGATACTGGATTTCCTTTTGTTTCCAGGACAGGAAAAACAAATGATTTCACAAAAATCAAAGGCTGGCGAGGGAAGCTTCATGGTGCTTCTAGAAATGAAGGTAAAAAAAAGTAAAAAAGGGAGAGATCAACATACATATTTCCAACATGTGGCCATTTTCTTGACCTTCCAAAGACATTAAAATTTGGTATTTGTGTGTCTTCATGAGAGATGTATTTTTTTAATATTGAGACTGTTATGATTAAAGGATTTTTTAGTTCTGGTTCCATAGTCAGAATGGAGATTAATGAGAGAAGAGATAAACTGAGTAAAACAAAAATGTGTTCTGTTCTACACAGAAGGCTCGAGTGAAGATCAAAGCTGCAATAGTTTTGGTTTTGCTTTTTAGTTCATATGGAAGTATGGTAATTCCAGAATTCTGTTGCCTCAGGGACCCTAATGAACCTGAATAATTTTCATTTATACTGGTGTATTTTTAACTCCAGTTAGAGCTGGTTTGCCTCACATATTTTATTGCTTTGCCATACCTCAAACGGATTGTTGAAATTTTTCAATGTTTTACTTTAGATAAAGCATTTATATTGTACCATCTGCATTTCTGTACAGTGTTGAGTTGGAATGTTCCAGATGTGTTGTGCTATACCAGGTAGGCCAGGTGTTTAGGACAAATAAAGTAAGAGTAGAGGTGCAGAAGGCCTGTAGTTGTTTTTATGAATGAATGCTGTGTGGGGTCTGGCTGAGCTGGAATTTATTTATTCACAGCAGCTCTCAGTGCTGTGCTGTCCACTGGCAGCTGGAAAGGTGTTGGTAACACCACCAGTGTTTTGGCTACTGCTGAACAGTGCTCACAAGACATCAAGGCTGCCTCTTAACATTTCTCCCTCAGCAGCAGCTGGTTGTGTTTCAGAATGAATTATATTTGGTGTGCCTGTATTATATACAGTTCTTGTAGAAGAGTGCATTTTTTAGAGATGTGTTTACCTATCCTACTGTGTTCAATTATTATTTAACTCCAGGAGTTAAAGTACTCTTCATTTATTTAGGTGGCAGTTCGGAAGGTTCATTGAAGAATCGCTCAGCGTTCTGTAGTGACAAGCTGGATGAGTACCTGGAAAATGAAGGGAAATTGATGGAAACAAATATGGGATTCTCTTCTAGCACTCCCACTTCTCCTGTGGTGTATCAGCTTCCCACTAAGAGCACGAGCTATGTTCGAACACTCGACAGTGTTTTAAAGAAGCAGTCCACTGTAATTCCATCAACGTCTTACACATTGAAGCCTGTTCCTCCATCATCTACCTCTAGGAAAACAAAGACTCAAACCAGACAGACAAACAGAGTAAAATCATCTTACAGGCCTATTCTGCCTGCACCTTTTCCTCCAAAGCAGAAACAGAACTCAGCAGTGTCCGTGGAAAAGGCTGCTAAGTCTGGTAGCAGTTTGAGTAACCAAGCAGATGGTTTTGTGCTGCCAACTGTGGATGAAAATACATTTCCAAAACAGATCAGTTTGCGTCAAGCACCACAGCATCACCAAGCGCCTCGTCCACCGGGTTTGTCTAAATCTCAAGTGAAGTTAATGGACTTGGAAGACTGTGCTCTCTGGGATGGGAAACCACGGACCTATATTACAGAAGAGCGAGCAGACATCTCTTTGGCAACTCTGCTTACAGCTCAGGTACATCTGTAATAGTTTCTTTTCTGTACTCCACCCACTTAGGGTTTTTTGCATAGAGATACAGAAAATGAGACTGAAGCTGCTAAGGATCATGATAAAGCATGACATTCCTTTGTGGTGTAGCATTTGCAGTGAAACTTGAGGAGTGCTGACTTAGCAGTGTGAAAAAAACAAATTGTGATAATAACATATTGATACAAGTTAGTAATAATTTGAATTGCTTAAAATTCTCACTATTAAAATTTGGGTTAATACAGTTGTTATTCGGTAGCTGCATTTCCTTGCTATTTTCATTTTTATGTTTTCAGTTGAGCTAATGGCAAGAAAATCCAGGTCATGTAACCTGGTTGTCACATGATAACTTTTGCTTTTTTCACATCCTGCTTATTACCAAGATGGTTTTGCTGTCTCCTGTTGCCTCTCGAAAGACTTCAATTCCAAACTATTTTGTTGGGTTTTTTGGGGGGCTTTGTGATATAGAGGAAAAGTTTTTATATGTAAACAATGCAGCTTGAGGGGTTCTCTAAATGAGTTTTAAATAGCAATTTTGCATATGCTTGATTTAATTTTACTAAAATATTCCTCTTCCTAAAATTTGAAGTTTATGGTTCTCTCAAACTTCTTTTAGGCATCTCTTAAAAACAAACCTATCCACAAGATTATAAGACGACGAGCACCTCCTTGCAACAACGATTTCTGCCGACTGGGTTGCATATGTGCCAGTCTGGCACTGGAGAAACGTCAGCCTACCCACTGCCGCAGGCCAGACTGCATGTTTGGGTGTACCTGCCTCAAGAGAAGGGTCTTGCTGGTGAAGGGAGGAACAAAACATAAGAAAATGACGAAAAAGGCTGTGTGTGGAAATCTTGTGCTGTTCGGAACACAAGGACAACAGCAAGAGGAAGAAGATATGGAAGAAGAGGGTGATGGGGAGGAAGAGGAGATGAAGCAGAAGGATAGGAAGAAGAGAAAAAGGGTGGAATACAGTGAGTATTGGTGGAGATTACTTGCAGCAAACCACCAAACTTGGTGGGCATTTTTTATCAGGATGTAGTAGTGATGCCATTTCTAAATCCAGCTTTACTTGCAGAAAATAACTTTTTTGGGGTTTTTTTAAATTATTATGTGCTCAGCGTTTTGGGCACCATATAGGTTTTTTTGAATCGAATAGTTGGAGTTTCTTCTTGCTAGTTGAAACTCTTGTTCAACTCTCCAAACGTCTTTAAAGACTATGGATATGGGATAATTACTGCTGTCATTGCTGGTAATGTTCACTGTTACAGTGCTGTTACCTTTCCCTGTAAGCAAGTCAGTATCTAGAGCTATCCATTTTTAGTTGCTGTATATAGCTGTAAAGTTCATTAACTTCTTTGAAAGTATAGTTATTGATGGTAATTTCAGATCTAGCCTAAGGTGTGTTCAGAAAATCAAATTGGTAGAAACTGCCCATGAATTTGCATTTTCAGTTTCTTCCTAGCAATACTTCTAGCAATAGCTAAAACAAGGTATTTTCTGGTGTTCTACTGGAATAAATTAGTTCTTCCATATAGCTGCAGTATACAGGTCTGGGATTTTTTTTGATGTTTTGTTATTTTTCAGTAGGCTGCATCAGTAGAGGTCACTAATTTTCAGTGGTTTTGCAGATCTTCTATCACAGTTAAAGTGAAAAATAAGTATTAGTGTAGAAAAATTTTTATTTGCTTCTTGCTTGTAGACAAATCCCAGTCACTTTTGACTAGAATTTGAGGCAAGAAAAGCAACCAGTATTTTCTGACAGTTTGGACTAGTGGTTGCTGCATGGCTAGGCCTCAAACTGAAACAAAAAAGTCTATTACTGCTGTGTTAGATGGTGTTATATTTGTAAGTAATTTTTGTTTTTTCTCTTCTTTTCAGCTATCTGTGATTCAGAGCCAGAACAACCTGTTAGGAATTGTCCATTGTGGGTGAAAGTGGAAGGTGAAGTAGATCCAGAGCCAATTTATGTCCCAACACCATCAATTATTGAACCAGTTAAATCTATGGTACTGCCCAACCCAGAGGTCTTACTTCCTAGTAAGAACAGATCTTCCAGTGGAACAAAACCTTGCAGAGTGTACACTCCTAGACCCAATCCAGTGGTAAGAGGAAAAAGATGTTTTTCCTTGTACTGAAAATTAAAACAAATACTACCAAAAGCTTCTGTGCTAGGCAATTTTAGAGAAGTTTGAGGTGAAAGCCTAGGACTGGCTGCCTGTAGGTGTGTTGATAAGCTAGGCTTATTTGTATACAGATCTTTACTATGTCCATCTTCGGTTGAGAATTTACTGTAGCAATATGGAGATGGTGGAAGATGATTATCATTCACTAATAGCCTTATTTAAAAATACAGTAATATATGCTATTTTTGTCAAAATTATTTTTGGTCCTATAATGTTTATAAAAGTTATTAGCTATATAATGTTGCCTAAGTGTGAATTACTTGCAGAAAATGTTGGGATACAAAGACACAGAGTGTTCTTTGTAGTTCTGGAGTACTTTTTTGTTCTTTCTTGAGGTTTCACTACCAGTGTTCTAAGAATCTGGCATTGTGTCTTCCCTCACCTTAGTATTAGACAAAAACAACAACAGCCTATAGAGGTTTCCAATAGAGGAAAAACAGCCTAGAGTGGAATGTAGTTATATCTGAAGAACAAATATACCAGAGTGATTAGTTAATGTATACCAGATAATGTTAAACGACACTTAGAGTTTGTTTCTTCTCTTAGAAGAATATCTGAATGGGTTTGAATTTCAGGAAGCTAGTGGTGGCTCTGTGATGATACTGAGGATGCAGACCTAGCTTTAAATGCTGGACTTTTCTTTTGACCCTTACTGCTGAAGCATTTATGTTGAAGTGTTTTTAGAAAGCAGAACTGTTTCGTGAATCTGATGTGCATCCAGAACAGAGAAAAGAGGGTTTTGTCTGGTTTTTATTTCTTCTTCTTTTAGATTAGAGAGGAGGACAAGGATCCTGTCTACATGTACTTTGAAAGTTTAATGACTTGTGCAAGGGTGCGAGCCTATGAACACAAGAGAGAGGAAAAAAAGCAGCAAAAAGACAAAAGCGATTCACAGAGTTGTAGTGTAAAGGTAAGAAGTCACACTAGTGTGTATCACAGAGCAGGCAGAAATATTGAAAATGTTTAAGTAATTTTTTCTCAGAAACTCCTACATGACACGAGGGCTTGACTTGCATTTGGTGGTGGTAGGGTTGTGGAAGGTAGAGCCTAAATCACTTTGCAGCGTTGGTAAATTTACCCTGTTACTGTGATTGTCTTGTCTGGGGAAATTCCTGGCTGCCACAAGTGCATTATTATGTAAGGCATAAATAAATACTCATTTTTAATGGGGCCCTTCTAAGATGAAGCCTGTAACATTGTCAAACACAGCATATTTCTATGATTTGGGGTGAAGTAGTTCATTTTGTGCTGTGATTTTTAGTGTGCAAGTGAGATGTACAGGGTGAATATTTTCTTGCATTTCTTTCCTCCAGCAGGAGCCTGAGCCAGAGCTTCGGTCTCCTGAGAAGGCAACGTGCGAGGTAGAGAAAGACACTAATAAATCAAGAGGTAAGAGCTGAGTCAGGAGTATAATTCCACTTCTTGGTAGTTACACGTTTTTGTGGTATTTCTTAAAAAAAGGTAGCTACTGATGAAACAGAAGTCTGTTTGCTGGGGGAGTTGTTACAGTTGTTAATAAAAATCTTATGACATGCATACAGTTTCCTGTTTTCTTAGCAGCTGGCGGGGCCACATGGAGATACAGCAGACTAAATATCCAATGCTTGCTGCTGCTCTAAGTGTAAAATGACCAGTGCTGCCAGTAGCTTGTTTAGCAATAAAATATGAAACTGCACAGCAGACTTGTCTTCGAGACAGATTATTAGATACTTGGAAAGGAATGGAGATGAATGGTTTTGCTTTGTCTGGGTATTATTTTTATCCCACTTTTATTCTTTACTATCACTTTGTAGTTACTGAAGAATTAAACATCCAGGTAGTCCTAGGAGGATGGGATCCTCATGTTCTTCACATAGAACTGGATGGGACAAGGAAGTGCCTGTGCTTTATGTGGAATTGTTTGATGTTGAATTTGTTTAGTTCAAGTTGAAAGATTGAAGTTTTGCTATGTTGGAGATACTGGGTTTGATTTTCTAGCTTGTGAAGAAATAGGCTAGACATTCATGTTCTCTTTCAGTGTGAAGCAGCCCAAATCATGTTGCAAGCCTTAAATGAAACATATACTTAGAGGCATTGTGTTATTCACTACTGAACCATATCTACCTTTCTGACCTGATTTTTTTTACTGTTTATTGTATACAACAGTGCATGCTACATTTAAAGATGGGAGTGGAAAAACAATACAATTAGTTTAAAATGCTGGTGCATTGGGAGGTGAAATTAAAATGGCCAGGACACAGGGCTCAGCATCCTTACAGTTTTCTAAAAAGGGACATTGTATCTCTAATGGTAACAAAAGGTCATGCTTCTGTTTACACATCTTCTGCAAAACAGTTCTGCTAGTGGCATGTCCCCTCATGCCCTTGTAGGACGTGGGTGCTTTCCTGACTCAGAAAAGTGCCATCTCTTAATTAACCAGTGATGCTTTCTACTGTGTTGGTGTATTTGGAGAACTTTCACCCATGTGTTGAAACAACCCATCTTTGTTTAGCTTGTGATGCAATGGGATACAAGCTGACGTGGTATGGCTGCAGGGATTGAACCATGAGAAATAATTACATTAGTTTTGCAGTGAGTTTTTGCTTGCCTGTGAAGCTCTGCAAGGGGAAGTGATGCTTTGAACAGTTCTTTTACTTGATGTTGGCCTGCAGCTGAGCTGAGCTAAGGGTGGAGGTGTGGGCAGAATGAAATTGTTTGACTATCCAGGTGCTTAAAATGCCATAGTATTGCAGAAACTTATTTCAATTCTTTCTCAGAGGAAAGCTGGTGTTCTTCCCGTAGTGAGGGGGACTCTTTCTCCACCTCCTATGTTCATCAAACCACTCAAGGTGAACCAACCAAACTTTTCGAGATTATCTCTGACTGCAACTTGGAGGAAGATCACAATAAGATCTTGACCATCTTATCACAGCATGTCAACAGTAACGTGCCACAGTGCCTCAAAGTGGGTAGCTTCATTATTGAATTGGCTTCGGAATACAAAGCCCAGGATGAGAACCATCCTTCTGTCTGCTCCTCCAGAGTGAAAATTTCAGTGCCGTCCTACCAGGACAAGGACGAAAAGCCTGAGATCCCTGTCTTGGAGCCTCCTGATAGCGCAGTGGCGCCATGCAATGACTCAGGAAATGTAAAGGTCATACGGGCAGACCCAGTGGACAAACTGCGGGAGAACCTGCAGGGGGGCAAAGGCTTGCCTTTCTATGCAGGGGTTTCTCCTGCGGGAAAGCTGGTTGTCTACAAATGCCAAGCTGATACGAGCCCCTCGGGCTTGATTCAGGTGGGTCCCTCTGCCTTTACTGTGAAGATTAGATGCAGTTTCATCTGGTACTATCCTGGAACTCCTTGAGGGGGAGAACATTCTTTAATATGTCTTTTGTCTGTCCTGACAAGAGTTCTTGATATCTGGTGGCATTCCTCTCCATAAGCTTGTCCTTTCAAGATTTATTCAATAACAGGAAATCTGATTGGAATCCTGAAATCTGATGGTTTAACTTGTCTTTTTGGCAATTTGGGTCTTGCTGACCCAAGTGCAGAATCTCTTTCAAGATCTTTTTAATTCTTTGTAAAACCCTCTGAAGGTGCATTTGACACATAATGCTTCTAAATGAATGATTATAAGAGTCCACAGAAAGAATATTTTCTGGGGAAGTATACACTGGGACAAAACCTAAAAATGCAAATGTAAACATTAAATTGCTTTTTGCTACAGCTTACTGTTAATCTTCACTAACAGCTTGAATCCTATTTGTAGAATATATGTTTTTCATTAAGAGACTTCACAATCCTAAATTCAAAAGGTTTTTTCCCTGCAGTTTTATGTTGCTGACATGGTGTTAAGAATTAATAGTAGGAGCTACAGGGTTAAGGAGAAAGATCTTTTTCCATCAGAGCTATCTGTGGTTATACTAAAACCACTTTGAGGAAGGCCATATGATTTAGAAAATGGGAGTAAAATATGTTTTCATGACATCTTGCAGATACGACAGTCTCAGAAAGAAAAGCTGGTGGAGAGAAAGATCAGGAGATTTCTTACTTCA
The DNA here is from genome assembly GCA_013401135.1 of Cettia cetti. Classification (NCBI taxonomy): domain Eukaryota; kingdom Metazoa; phylum Chordata; class Aves; order Passeriformes; family Sylviidae; genus Cettia; species Cettia cetti. The sequence goes on along the minus strand of VZUI01038508.1, from coordinate 42,736 downwards.
GTAAAAGTTGATCAATAAAAACTACTGTTTATTTAGTAGTGTCTTAAATACATTTGGCTTTTAGAAGGTAGTATCAAACAACATGAAAGCAAAATGCAACATTACCAAAACTTTGTATTCTCCACCAGGCATAAAGCCTGATATTCAGCAAGCTGTTCCGGTTTTCTCTTGTGCAGTCCATTTGCACTAGAACTTGGAATCTGAAGTTAGGGAACTCATCATACCTTAATTACAGTATCAAACAGCAGTGTGGGTAAGGAAAAAGTTGATGCAGCTTTTAAAAGCTCTTAAGAGTTTTGTCTCAATGTATATGTCATCAATATTCTTTCTTTTGTGATGCTAGGTCTTAATTAGCTTTGAGAATTTTATTCAAAACTGTCCTTCAATTAGGGAACCTATTTCTAGTCAGGATTATAGCATAAGCGTAACACAGGATAAACAGGTGCTAGCTTCACTCCTACCTAATTTCTGTGATTTCACATGTTCCTTGGATTCTCTGGTTTTATGTGAGAGTCTGAGCAGCATTTAAAATCTGTGTAACAAAGGTTAAACAAGAGTTGTTTGAAGTTCTCCTGGGCAATAAAGAAATTAGGAATTCCCATTTGGAATTGCAATGGTTTTTTGAAAAGGCTATTTAGAAGTCCCACAGATGAAACACTTCTCCAGAAGTGGTGAATTAGCGTTCTTTTCACAAAGTTTCCCTTTTCCCCTTTTTTCAGGTTAATGATAAAAGGTATCCTCAGGCCAAACTGCTTTTGGGACAGATGGGGGCATTACATCCTGCCAATCGGCTAGCAGCTTATATCACAGGCAGGCTGCAGCCCACAGTACTTGATATCGCAGCCCTCAGTACTGTGATCTCCAAGGTAGCACCCAGTGCTAAAACTCCTGCTTCTGGGACACCATCAGTCCAGGGGCCCACAACATCACCTCCTAAAACTACATCTTCCACCAGCACTACTTCAACCCCCACTGTGACGACTCTGAAAACCCATGTCCCAGCACAGAGACAGATAGGTAGGTTGGAACTTATTACTGTGTTTTAAATTGCGTGAAGCTGAAGTACAGAGTGAGTGTACAGCGTTAATGTTGATTTCTGTGCAACAGTGCTTGCTGCCTTTGGCTGCATTGCCTACCTAAGATGCATCTGCAATAAATAACCTCTTTGGAGCAGAAAGTTTTATTTGGACTTCAGAGTAAGATTACAGATGTTGACTGTTAGTTGTTAAATTAACGCTACTAGAGCATATTTTCAAGAGACAAGAGTGGATGGAAACCCTCCAAATATTAACTGGGATTTTTGTTTGAAGTTCCATTACTGTCATTTTTAATTGCTTTTCATCAAACACAGATTAATTTCAAATGAGTAAAGTATCAGTAATATGTGGTTCTTCACTGTCAGATTTTCTGCTGATGTTGCACCCATAATTCTTGTGACTGCCAAAGATGTGTGAAGCAGCAGTGAAAGACAAGACGGTCCAAATCTGGATTAGCGAAACAACAGGTGTGCAGCCAATAACCACGCCAGCCTCTTAATCTCATTGGATTTCACAAGCTAAACAGGGTTGGATTTAGACAGCACTTAGAGTTAAAAAAAAAAAAAAATAGATTGGAAGATTTGTGAGTTACTTGTGTATCTGAGTTGGTGCTGAAAAGGTTACTTCAGTGTGGCAAGAGAAGAAGTTGCCCTTAACGATTACATTTTTCATGAGTTTAAAAAGAGAAATCTAGTACCCATCCACATAATCCCACACATTACTTAAAGATCTGAAGAAGCTTTGCAAGGGAAAAGGATGTTACCTGTGTCCTGGAAAAACTTTAATTTCTGATTGATTATTTTGTTTCTTTCTGCCGAAATTTTCATTGCCGCATAAATGGGTGTGTTGTTTTTCTTGTCCTGTAATCAAGCTTGTTGTTTTGTGTGTTCATGCAATGTGAAAGAGCTGGCTGTGTTTCACTGATGGGTGAAGTCATTGCTACATATGTGATTTAAGTAAAAAGTACCAGTTCTGGCGTAGTCTGGGTTAAATATGCTGTATGCATATTTATGCATGTATGCATAAATAACTGCAGTGTTGAAGTTGGTCTGGCTCCATAATCTCTATGCTGTTGTACTCATCTGTAGACATCTAGGGTGATGTTAATGCATGTTCTGGTCCCTTGGAGAGCAAGTGATGAGGTAAATGATCTTCCTAACAGTGACTAATTTCCATCGGTTAAATTTGTTCCATCCAGCCTGCAGTTGCATCAATGTCAGTGCAATTATAAGAGGAAACTCTGTGTCCTTCCCATCCATTTCCCCTATGCCTGTGTAAGATGAATACAGTAGAAGGGGCGTGAAAATCAAGAAGCAGTAAAAAGAGGAAGATGACACATGCTGCTACACAAAGAATTTGAGGTTTAGAAAATAGTTGGAGCTCATTATTTCACTTAGATGTTTGTTTTATTGCAGTGTTAGTTAGGATAGTCCATAGTGTCATAATGAAGAACAACCCCTCAAGACTTGATTCTGTGTATCTGGGAACAAATGCAGTAAAAAGCTACAGTAGTGGAATAAGGCAGAGGTACTTCTAACATGTAAGGCATATCCAGGACTGCCATAAGGTTTTGATTTAATTACAAGGTACTTAGAAAAAGGAGGCTCAAATTCATGCTGAAGTTATAGTTGTAGCATCTCATGAAAGGCAAAGAGGAAATCTATTAAAATTTTGACCTGCAAGTTTTTATTTGCAGCTTCCCGACCCTCACCTGGTGGTGTGTTTGCCCAGTTTGTGATAAACAAAGCAGGAGCTCTACAGCAGAAGATTCCTGGAGCGAGCACACGCCAGGCTGCCTCAGGGCGACAGTTTCTCAGTATCAAGCCCGCACCGATCACGGTTATTGCTCCCGTGGCTTCTTCAGTGCCATCTCCAGCTCTGTCCGCAGCCTGTCCTGGGGTCACTGCAGCCACTACTACTTCTCCAGTTACTGTGGAAAGTACCAGTGTAGCAGCATCTACTGTGACCTCTCCTAGCCGGACAAAAGCTGGTGAATCTCCCTGCTCTCCTCCTGCAATTGCCGTCACAGCTGCTCCTGCAACACCTGCAATCAGCACCGGTACTACAACATCCACCACTCCTGCTACTGTGAACACAACACAAACAACAGGGATTGTCACACCAGTAGCAACAACATCATTCCCAAAAACTGTAGTTACACCACCAACTGTTACTTGTGCTGTTGTCACAACATCCACTTCTACAGTTGTACTGACGACAGCTGCAGCAGCAACACCTGTGGTGACCACACTGACTTCCTCTGCTGTCTCTGTTCCAGTGATACTATCAGGAGTTACTTCAAGTCCTCCACAGAATCCAAAAAGAGGTAATGCTTAGGTGCTTTGGGTTATTACTGCAAACGCTTGTTTTTTTAATTCTCCTTCTTTCATAGCTATAATACAGTCAGTGTCTGGTTTCAGCTTAAATACAGACTCACTTGCCTTACCCCCCTTTCCAAAATAGGATAAGAAATGTCATCTCTTACACTGCTTTTTTGTATTCCAGCCTGAACTGGCAGAGAAAGGAAAAAATGTGGCTATCTGGTCAGTGACTGCTATGAAGTGAGCTGGAAGCCTCACATCATCCTTTGACCTATAGAAATGTATAGCACGTGTATAGAGAAATGTATTGTTGTGACTGCTAAAATTTCCTGGTTGGCACAGAGTTCAGGAATTAGGTATGGGGTTACTGTCTTGTGTCATGGAAAAATGTCAGTGGAACTACACAGAAGAAAGCCAAAAGTATTCTGACATGGTTGGTTCCATGCATTCTGTGAATAAAAAGAGAAAAATCTGCCTTCAAATAAATTTGAAAGAGATGCAGTTGTTTCCAAAATATTTGCACTTGTATTTATGAAGACTAATGCCTGATTTGTAGGCATATTTGCACTTGTATTTATTAAGACTAATGCCTGATTTGTAGGCAGTCTCTTAAACTGTTTTTTTTTGTAACTTGTTAAAATATTTCAGAAGATGCTGTTCCACAAGCTGCAAGTAAGACTCCCCCAAAGATAGCTCCTGGAACAGACAAACGTGTTGGACCTCGATTGCTGCTGATTCCGGTGCACCAGACGTCTTCTGCTCTGCGACCAATGAACAACACCCAGGTGGCACAGAGGCAGAGGATGGTGCTTCAGCCTCTCAGGAGCCCTGGGGGTGTGAACCTGTTCAGACATCCCAATGGGCAGATCATTCAGCTTGTTCCCCTGCAGCAGGTTCGAGCTGCGGGTGCTCAGCCCAGTGTGCAGCCAGTGATGCTCCGCAATCCAGGTACGAAGTTCAGTGCTGCTTCCATGACTGACCAGTGTGTTACTCAGAAATGAACAATGAGATAAGTGTCTCTGTGATGCTTTCACCTGCTCAAAGTAATTGATCAAGGTCTAATTTGCTTCTGTGTGAGTAGTTACCATAGTGTAATTATTCAGGTGCAATGTAACTTAAATACCATGTGTATAATATTCATAAAGTGCAGTTTATAGCTAAGTCAACAAAATTCGGGAGTTCTGTGCAGCAAGTAAAAGAGCCTGTGTGTGTATGTGGCAGTGGACCCATGTCCATTGTACTGTCACAACTTACAAGACTCGACCTGGTGATTCAAACCAATTCTTGCTGGAGATTCTTTTAAAAAGAATGAGCTGTTACCCACGTTTCATTGGATGTGCTACTCTGTTTTTGTTAGGTTTCCAGGTTGGTTAGTGTGTTTACAGAAGACATTGAGATGAAATGTTACGCTATGGTACAAAAATTGCCAGGTTTTTGCCTCCTTGGGAGTGTGGGAAGAAAAATAAATGTGATTTTCAGCTATTTCTTGGTACACAGTTGAAGACAGGGTTGGAAGAGTTAGAAATTGCAGGTTGGGAATGCTGTTGTATGTATTTGTAAATTCTAACCCAAATGTACTTTAAATGCAGTTTTACTCTGTAGTAGGACCTTTTTCTTTTCTCCCTTTATCAAAACACGTCTTGAGGAGAGGGAGATAGAGGTGTAAGGGAGAGCAGAAGCAAGCAGTAGAACAGTAGATAAATCTGTGAGGAGCAGAGCAAACAGTGCTGAGCTTTAGTTGAGGTTTGTGCATGAGATGTAGTAAAGAATCAGTTAATAAGTTTATTTAATTTCTTTCTGTTTTGAGGCTCTTGCTGAACAAGAGAAACTAGTTGCCAGTGGTAGTATTTTTTTTCCTTGTTTATGGAGTGTTGAAGTGCTGCAGAAGAGTTCATAATGGTGAAAAAGATGGCAGTATAATTGTGTCATTTTGACATAGTTTTTTTTCCTTTGGAAGTCTTTTTCTGAGAGAAAAAAAGATTTTAAAAGTTAAATACTTTTTTTAACTTTCTTTTTTATTTTGAAAAATCCGAATTTCCTTGTTTTCCAGTAAATGTAAAGTGGGAAGGTAAAATGCAGGACTTTCAATGCTATGTCTTTCTTTGATCAAAAAGCTTAATGATACAAGTTAACAAGTTAACATTAAGTCTGTTAGAGTCACCGATTCACGTGTTTTATTGGGATGTTACTTTAAAAAATTCAAATTTATATGCCTTTATGCAGGACCAACTTTTTCCACTGAGAACTTGTGGTCAGACACCCGATTCCATTGCAATCCTTTAGAGTGGTGTCTGCTTCTAGTACAGCATCAAATACTAAAACTGGAAGAAAAAAGTTGCTTTGAGAAAGTCTCAGCTGATGTTTTGTTTTCCTCACAGGATCTATTGTAGGAATCCGGTTGCCTGCACCTTCCAAGCCTCCTGAGTCACCTGTTTCTCCCACTTCCTCTGTGTCTTCTTCCACCTCTCCTGCTGCAAATTCAGCTGCAGTACCCAAGTTATCCCCCCCATCCAACCCAGCCACTCAAGCATCTTCTCTTCTTCCTTCGGTGACGAGTTTTGTGTCCCAGGCAGGCACTCTGACTCTGAGGATCTCTTCCTCTGCCACCAGCAACGTCACAAACCAAACAACCTCTGAGTCTAAAATAACCTGCAGCTCGGGTGGTCTGCCAACCACCACTGCTAATCTCATACCTTTACAGTCCGGAAGTTTTGCTTTACTTCAGCTCCCAGGGCAGAAGACTGTGCCAAACTCTATTCTTCACCATTTTGCATCTCTTCAGATGAAGAAGGATTACAGGAAAATATGCAAGAAAGAAGACTCAGGTGCTGCTCAGCAGAAGGAGAATGGGAAGGCTCCATGCACCAGTGACACAGAAATTACAGAGTCTGATGTCACAGTGCCAGATGGGAAAGAAGAAGAAAATGAGTTGTCAATTAACCAGTTAAATGCTATTGAAGAGTCAGCATCTGGCACCATCACACCTGGCAGTGATAGAAATTCCACTTCATTAGAGATAGTGGAGAAGAACTCAAAGGTGCTAGAGAGTTCTTGTGATGACAGCTTTTCTTCTCAGCATGATGTTTCTGTAGATGTCGTATCATCTGACCATTCGTACATCAGTGAGAAGCCAAATGATGAGGAAGAAAAAGAAGCTTCTGAAGAGAAGGAGGATTCTGTCAGTTCTGAAACTGTTGTGGAGGCAGTTTCAGCTAACTCTGAAACTGTTTATGGGTCGTTAGATGAGTCTTCAGTTGCTCCTTTGGATAATGCAGATTCACAGAGCCTTGAGAATCAGGAAACTGCACAATTGAAAAACCATGGGAAGGAACAAACATGTGCTGAACAGGAGGAGAAACCAGTAAAAGAGGAGGAAGGAGATGCACAGACACAGATGGAGGAGGACAACAGAGCAAGTTCTGGGCAGTTGTGTAGTCAACAAGAGCAAGATACACAGCTGAAGATCAAGGAGGAAGAAAAAGAGACTGAACTGTTTGAGACCAAACAAGAATTCCAAGGTGATGCTGCACAGCCAGATATGGAAAGGAGTGAGTACAAGGGCTCTATAGAAGGGGAAAACATAGGAGAGAAAGCAAGAAGTGAGTCTGAAATTGCTTCTTCAATAAAACAGGATAATGATTCAGAAGAGGAGCATACAGTCGATACAGTGGAAAGCAAAGGAAACATAGCTAAGCAGGAAGGCAGTAACAGCAAAGAACAAGGTGCTTGTGATTCTCTGGAAGAAATAAAAACAGGCCATGATATTCTAACACATGTTAACAGTTCTTGGAGCAAAATATCCAGCATTGTACCCCCTTTGGAAAACAGATGTGATGTGGATAACAAAGCTTGTATATCAGAGAAAAGTGACTTCCTGACAGCATCAGAACAGAGGGCACACAAAAAGGGTTACATGCCCACTGTTGACGTAACTGCTGATGATATGGAAGAGGATGATGAAGAAGAAGATGAGGAGGAGGAAGAAGAGGATGAAAAAACTGATGATTCTGCTGATGAGATGCTGGATGGTGCTTCTGACTTCCCTAGTGAAGAGGAAGTAGATGTTGAAAGAGTGGTAAGCATTTAACTATTTATGAAGGGATACATATTTTTTTCAATTGACCAACTAACATTTCATAACCCATGGATTTAGAAGACAGAGTATGATGATTGTGTTTTGGACTTCAGTTTCTTTAGGAAGTGTAAATTGAGATTCCAAGTGGAAATGTCTTTTATTTCTTAGTTGCATACTTTTATTAGGTAGCAGTGTAGTGGCCTTGTAGAAATTGGCTGTTGTTCAGATAACAGTAGTTATGCTGAACAATCTGTAATAGAACCGTTGCAGGTTGTCTTCCTCCAGTATTTAATTGAATAATTTGGTTACTTGTCGTGTGACTTAATAATCCACAAATGTAGTAACCAATCTAATATTTCTTTTATTCTAAATGTTTTCTTATGTTTAGTTTTTGTAGCCTTAGTTAACATTTATTTCTGGAAGGAATGTTTGAATCCATCTTTTAATTCCTTTTCTAAGTTAATAATACATTTAAATAGCATGTGAGAGCTGGCATTCCTTATTTGATAGAAAACAATTTGCTCCAAAAGGCACAGAATAAGGGTCAAATGTCGTGGTTAGGGTAGTTAAGATATATTTAGATTTTAATGCTCATAAAATTCCCGTCGAATTTAACCCAAAAATTCAAACAAAGTAATCCAATGTGTAATTCCTTTACTTCTTACATATCACTACATGATTTAAAAAACATGATTTAAGTGCATTGTTATTTGTAATTACGAAGCTGTTGTTTTATAAATCAGTCAAATGGACAAATGAACTAAGATAGTCTTGGGATGAGATACAAGTGGAAAGAGAGTGGTTAAATTAAACAAATGTTAAAAAACTCTTCAAGACAAATTAAAAACAAGAGAGATAATGTTCATGTCTTCAGGGTAGAATTCTTTTAGTCCTTTTGTGTTAATGTAGGTCTCTTGCAATTGAAAATCAGATTAGAGTTCTTTGGTCCAAACAGGTCTAGAGAATTCTTAGAACGCCTGGGCAATAACTTCTTGGTACAGGTACTACAGGAGCCAGCTAGGAAAGGTGCTCTCCTTGAACTGCTGCTCAGTAACAGAGAGGGGCCTGTGAGTGAAATGGCTGCTGTGTTGGCCACAGCAGCCACAAAGCAATCGAGTTCAAATCTCTGGTGACAAGAGAAAAAGTGCCCGCAGACTTCAGCCCCGGATATGAGGAGAACAGACCTCAGGCTGCTTGAGGGACGAGCTAGAAGGTCCCCGAGGTTATCCACCTAGCTCACCAGTGGAAGCCAGTTGATATAATCATTTTGGATTTCAGTAAAGCTTTTGAAACTTTCTCTCACGGGATCCTTTTGGACAAAATGTCCAGCATTCAGCTGGATAAACACATCATATGATGGGTGAGCAACTGGCTCATGGGTCAGGCATGATGGGTGAGAATGAGTGAAGTGACATCAGACTGGTGAATGGTCACTAGTGGGGTTCTGCAGGGCTCCATCCTTGGCCCTGTGCTCTTCAGCATCTTCATAAATGACTTGGAGGCAGGACTGGAAGAGATACTTATTAGCTTGCCAGAGATGCTAAATTGGGAGGAGCTGTTAATTCTCAAAGGTAGAGAGGCCTTGCAGAGAGAGCAACCATATGATGTTTAACAAGGGAAAATGCTGGATTCTGCACCAGGGACAGGGCAGCCCTGGGTGTACAAACAGCCTGGGGGTGAGGGGCTGGAGAGCAGTGCCATGGAAAGGGACCTGGGGATCCCCGTCTGTGGTAAGTTGAACATGAGCAGTGTCCTGTCAGCTAGCATCAGGCACAGCATGGCCAGCCAGGCAAGGGAGGGGATTGTCCCACTCTGCTCTGCACAGGGGCAGCCTTACCTCAAGCCCTGTGTGCAGTTTTGGGTGCCACAATATAAGAAAGACATGAAACTATTACAGAGCATCCAAAGGAGGGCTGTGAGGGTGGCAAAGGGCCTTAGGAGAGTGAGGAGAAGCTGTATAATTCACGTCTGAGGTCACTTGGTTTGTTCAGCCTCACCTTATTGCAGTCTGCAACTTCCTTGTGAGGGAAAAAGGAGGGGGAGGCACAGATCTTTGTGATAACCAGTGACAGAACCCAAGGGAATGGAATGAAGTTAAGCCACGGGAGGTTTAGGTTGCATATTAGGGAAAGATTCTTCCTCCAGAGGGTGACTGGGCATTGGAACGAGCTCCCAGGGAAGTGGTCACAGCAGCAAGCCTGACAGAGTTCAAGAAGAGTTTGGACAATGCTCTCAGGCACATGGTGTGATTCTTGGTGATGGTGCTGTGCAGGGCCAAGAGATGGACTTTGGTGATCCTTGTGAGTCTCTTCTAACTCAGGATAGTCTATTCCATGATAGCCAAGTGAACAACTCAGGTTTTTAGAAAATCTCTTCAACTTCCAGAAAATTGGACTTATCAGTTCATATTCCAGCTCACTGTTCTCAGACAAGGTGATAGCATCTCAGCTTCAATAAGGTGAGAAAACTAAATACAGATCTTAGTTTTTGGAAGTTCTTTGAAGTTGAAAACTGAATTGTTGCTCTCTTGTCTTCATTTGGGTGGTGGCGGTTTCATACGTCCTGTATCCTTCAATAAATTGAGCAGGGTTATCATCAAGTTTTCAGAACCATCATTAATCTGTTCCTGATGCCAGATAAACTTTCCAGACATGGTAGTTTTAGGAATTTGTTGGTAAACCAATGAAGTGTCTACATCACAGAGTATTCTGTTATCAAGGTTGATGTTTGAAAACTCTATTTTCTTTTATCCTGCAAACGGATGAGGAAGCAAAACAGTATTTATTAGGGATTATAAGAAATGTTTGGAAGAAATGTATTGCGCAGGTTTTAACCAGCGTGGTTTGGAACGCCATCTAAGGGTGTGTCTTTACTACTTCACACCAATACAATAAGCTAGCCTTGTTCTAGAGCAGTAAAGCTGAGGAATGAGATCTCAGGGGACTGTAAAATCCTGTCTGGAACTTGGATTTGTTAATTTCTATTGCCAGCAAGTTGAGTTAGCACATCAGTGCCTAATGGAGAAATCGGTTTTGTATTTAAACGTGTTATTTTTCACTGGCATGTACTCCTGTCTCAGTGTAGTGCTTACAAGACAGACTCCACTGGTATTGTCAGACTGGATGAAGTCAGATCATGTAAACAGGCTAGTAGAGGATATTTATCTGCTTCATTAAAGTAGTGGAAGCAGAGAAGCAGAGAGTACATGCATGTCCACTAATAGTTTCGTTTAGTGAAAATACTTAAGACAGCTCTTTTTCTACTAGTTCAGAATGTGAACTGTTTTTGGGTGCTCAGCAAATGGCCATTTAAAACCTCAGTAAACTCTAGTGAGAGTCAGGATGATTTCTACCTACTTGTAGTAGCTATTACTGTTTATTTTTAACACATTTTCCCACACTGGTTAATTGTTTTTGTTTTGCACATCAATGCCCTTCAGATTACCTTCTTACCTTGTGCTGGCTTTGTGTCCTTGACTTAGAGACTTTTCTAGTCTCCTCTACTCAACAGAAAGAAGCTTCCTGAGATGGTATCTTTGCCCATTTGCACTTCCTACTCTGAGCTGCATCAAGAGAGGCTTAGGATGGTTAATCATTGTGGGTTCGGTGATATGAATAAAACCTTCTGGGAATATCTATAGAAGCAGACTAATGAGTATCAGAACCTGCTTTCTGAACAAATTCAAATGCAATGCTCTAGGAGGTGATGTTAAACTCTTGATCTCTAAGGCATGATGATTGCACATGGATTTCTGCTGGGAAGGACTGCTTGGCCTGGGCTAAGTCACAGACTGTGGCTCCTATTTGTCCACAAGTCCTTGTTGGCATAAGCCAAGACCATGCCTGGGGTGGTTCTTCTGATATTGTAATGCTCCAGATAAAGAGTCCCATGGTTCAGCTTAATAGTCTAAACACAGATTCTGTGTCTGGCAAGATACTGTATTATAAGCGTTGTTTAAAAGTGTTTTTCAGTCATTCTTTTTCTGAGCCAAACATTGAAATTATAAGGACTGTTATCAATTAGTAAAAAATGGTAAATTTTATAAAAAGTGAAGTGATATATTTTTTGGACAATGAGTTCTAACAATCTCTTGCTTTTAGTTCAGACCATGTGTGAAACCTGCAGACATTGTAGCATAGAAGGCTCCTTCCTCAGCACTGTTACTGAGGATCCCTTACCATCAGACAATTTGCTCTTTACATATCAGCAGTAGGGGTTTAGGCTGTCAGGAACAGACAGAAAAATTCAGAGGAGAGGGCTTAGAAGCAGACATTGAAATGCAGAGAGGGAAAAGTGCTGTCATTTCCATAACAACTTCAGAACGCTGTTGTAGGGTGGTATTGCTCCTCTTGTGTCTTCATTCCAAAAGGTATTTTACCCTTACCCAAAGGCATTTAGAATTTGCATAACTGCGGGAAGCAGTTTGGAAAGACTGAAAGTAGTATGGATTGACTGATGCTGGAAAGGTAGGGCTTCCACAAGCATCTTCAAGAATCATGCTGGGCTATGGATAAGGTTCAGCCTATGGCAGGTTGGCAGTACTTCTGTAGGAATAGCTGTTCTTAGTGTCAGAACTACTTAATTCTGATGATCTTCATGATTGTGATATTTTTCCTGTTTCTAGGAATTCAGGGATAGAGAAGAAAGAGTTACCAACCAGAAGGATTTTTCTCTTTGTTGCTAGATGTAAGAATGAAAAAACTAATTACTTCTGTTTTTCATACATCCACATTCAGAATGTGTAAGCTTAAAGGTGTTAAGTTCTTGGTGTGCAGTAGAGTTTTTTACTTCTGGTTTGTTGGGATTTTTTTTTTTTACCATCTCTCATGAAAAAGATGCCACTTATTGGGTTTTGAATACAATTTCTTTAATATGATAGCATGCAGAACATTTCAATTCTAGAGCAGCTCTAGCCTGGATAACTGCTATCAACACTTTGATTAGCCCAGTACAACTTACCAGCACTGGAAAACTTTGACAACAGTGTTTCTATAGTAAGCTAATTTCCATGGATGCTTTTGCCCTTATTTTCTGGATTGTAGCATCTTTTTTGAACTACCCTGCCCTGACCACGTTTCCTGCAATGCAGTGATGTCCAAATGTAGTTTAGACAGGGTAGTCCTGCCTGCTGAACAAAACCAGTATGCGTCTCTTGCACGTAAGGGTCACAGAAATGGTACTGTATAAAGTGGAAAAGCTTAGAGAAAGTATCAGGAGACTTTCAGCATCAAGGTGGATTTATGAATGACCCAGGAGAGCAGGCAAGAATGTGAAGTATTCTTTGTATAAAGAAATATATCGATGTTGCCACTACCTCTTGTATATGCTGTATTTTCAACAAAATGGAAGTATCTGCTCAGCAGTTCTGTGATTTAAATAGAATCTTTGTTGGAATAGTTTTTGTTTAGTCAGGGTAGTTTAGTGAACTCTGTGAAAGAGAGTAGAGAATGGAAGTGTAATTACGTTTTCTTGCTTAAGGAGAAAGAACTCTTCATTGTATAATCAGACGAAAGCTGATTGTATGAAAAACTTCACTAAAAACTGTAATACAGAACAATTGGTTGAATAGGCATGTCTTCTTGGGAGAAGAGGTATCACCTGGACTTACAGATGGCCACAAGATTGATACCTATCTCCAGTCATTGCTACAGAACTGCAGTTGTTCTTACCTCTCTCTTCACTAAGTAGCAAGTTTTCTTGGTCAGGCAAGCAGGGAGAAAAAGTATTCTTCGGAATACAATATATATGGAAAATAATATTTTGGAAAGAGCCAAAATCTTGCTCTTCATCATGTAAGCAGTTTACTATATGATCCAAAGAAGCCTGACTGTGTGACGTTCTGACTTCCGCTGCCTTAGGAATGAGAGACGATTACTAAGGTGATAATTATTTCAGATTTTGTAAAAAAAAGTCAGTTAGCAAGAGTCTACAGTAGTAGCTTGTAAAGGCAGTTTAATCTTACTTGAAAATAGAGGCGGGACAACTCTGCCCTGTGAAAGCTTTTCTCTCACCCACATTAAAAGCATAAATGGCAGAGATGGGTTCTGCACTTACTGAAATGCATTTTACAGAGTTGCTAGTGGGAGGAGTTTCTGGTGGTTGAAGTAACCCCCTGCTTAGCACTGTTTATTGGCCAGTGTAGCTGGAGATGTTGATTCCTTGATGGTTCTAAATGTTATCATGTAATCTCACTTGAGACTGAAGTGAAACTGTTTTGGCCTGAGCACTATTGCTGAGTAGATACTCATTTTAAAAAAACAAAACAAAACCTGTTCCAGGATGCGTGTGAATACAGAGAGGATGACGAGCAGGTGGACATTGAGACCGTGGAGGAGCTTTCAGAGAAGATTAACATTGCCCGTCTGAAGGCCACCGCTGCTCATATCGAACCCTCCGACCAGAAGTAAGCACCCCTGGAGAGCACTGCACGCAGTTGTGTATCCTACTGCTGGGCTGGAGTGATCCCACTGAACAACAGGTGTCACGTGGTGGATAAATGAAGCAAGGCTTCTGTCGTGCCTTCCTCAGCACTGGTGCTTCCCAGTGTCTGTGAGGATGGTGCTGGCAGCACTAAGAGTAGTTTCAAGATGTCTTAGCCTTTTTCTTTTCCCCCTCTAATTAATTTGTTTATGGGGACGTATCTTGTAATGTAAAATTGAGTGAATAGCCTCCCTTCCTGCAAATTGAAAATTAGCATGGTTGTCTTTGTTTTAAATGTGATTTTCCAAGCTTTCTTTATTCTTGCTGGTGGACTTCTGGGCAGGAACAGTCATTAGGTTAATCCCTGACCCTGTAAATGAAAGATTTGTCTTTGGAACTGTTGCCCCAGCAAAGAAAGTATTTTCTTTTTGACATATAGTCTGCCATGGTTGGATAGCTTGGCTTAATTTTTTTGGTTGGTTTGTTTTTGTTACTGCTGCCACCCTTGCATTTATAATGACAAAGGCAAAATAAAAACATGGCTTATTTGAGCAATGTAATGATAATCATGGCTGTTTCTCAGTTGCATCAAACAAAAGAATGGGGAACGCTGCATCTATAGTTTTTTTGTTTGAAGTTTTTTTAACTTTGAAAAAACTGTTTGGTGATATTATATCTACCAGATAGTTATCTCTTTTTTCCTCCGCTTTAAGGATAACAGCTCAACTTTTATCCTTAGGTGGTGACTTTGCTTTAAATTTTGAAGATGTTTCAGTGAGAGAGAAGAGCAGATGTCATGTTTTTTTAAAAAAAAATTCAAATGTGTGTTTTTTTCATTTGTTTGCAGCTTTTGAGATATGAGGAAGCTGCTGTTATAACATGTTAGGATAGTAATAAATGTGAGGATTTTGATTGGTGGTTCTCGGTGGGGGGAGGGATTGCTCTGCCATCTATATTAAATCTGTTTATTAAAAACAGAACCAAAACATAATTTAAAAAAGATACTTTATGCAGCTAACAGTCACAAGCTGAATTTTTTCTCTTTAGCATATAGTGAAATAGTTTGTCTTTTGCACTCTGATGATTTCATGGCTTTTAGAACAGGTCAGTTATTTCCAGGATGATGGTATTTGAGATAAGAGTTCACTTTCTTGAGAAAACTCAACAGTATCCTGCTTTTATGCAGTTACACAAGAAAAGCTAATTTCAAGGCATAAAAATGAGGAATTCTAGATTGTTGGCATGTAGTTAATGAGGATAGAGTGTATGAGTAGCATTGGGAAAAACTTTTTACCTTTCTTCCAGATACCATCCTCCTAATTCTTCGGATGAAACATTATCAGAAAAACATTCAAAGGTATATGTTTGCTCTCCTCTTTCCTTTTAGTATCACACCTCCATTTTAAAGATAAACTTTCATCTCACATGCAGCTCTTAATGTGATTTATCTGCCTTGCAGATACTCGTGCTTAAATGTAAGAAACCAAATGTGCTGGGGGGGAATTTGCACAGTCCAAATCTCCCTAAGGCAAAAGGGCTGGTGTTGGCATTAGTGGGTTTCAGATTCAGCTTTAGCTATGGGAAGAAGATCTGCCTTTTATTTATGACTGTGTTTGCTTAGCTTTTGTATTCTTGGCATGAATAATTTTTACAGCACACTTAAAATAATAAATGAGCAAAATTTTCATGTGTTGAAGAAGACAGTATGTAGATTTATATAGGCACAGCAATGGATGAAGGATTTTTGAAAACATGTTTAAATATGTGTTTAGATAAGTTAAAGATATCACAGAATCCTTTGAAACCAAAACTCACTGAGTCCTTCAGAATCTCTGGCTGTATTTTTGGGTGGCTCTGAAGCCAGTTTCTCTGTCCACGTCTGTCTGTGATGTACTTGACATCGGCTCTAGAGCTTCCTGCTGTGGTGGGGTGGGGCTTTGAGTGCGGTGGGAACCTGGTGTATTCTTAGCTATTAGAGCAGAATGGGATGTATGTCTTTGCCTGAGACAGGGATGGGGTCTAGAATGCTCTTTCTGCCTCACCTTTTCCATGTGTCCTCCTCTCTGCCCGTGAATTTACGTTGTAAGGCCCTCCCTTGACAGGAACCCCATGGCCAACACAGGAGCAGTTGTCGCTGTTCTGTGCTCTGCTCTGCCTGTGAAGGCAAAATGGCTCTCAAGAGCCAGATTTCAGGAGACAAGTCTTCAGATTCCTCCTAGTCCAGCAGGCTCAGAAATAGTATTGCTAAATCTGAGGAGTCGTTCCACTGATGCTCTGGGGTTTGAAGCAGACCTAAAATTGTCTTTAAAACTGCATTAATTACTTCCCCATTAAATTAAATAGCATAGTTATACAAAAACTGGAAAAGTAATGATAACGCAACAAACTTTTAAATCTGTGGAGATCAGTGATTTTGCGTATTGTCTGGCAGTCTTTTTAGAAACTTAAGCAAATTCAAAACCAGAGGCTCTTGGCCATATTGTTTGTTGGTGGATGTCTGGGGTGATAATGTCAATGCCATCTTTCACATTCTGACTTACAATGTCTCTTTGGCACCAGCTCACATGCACCTACGAAAGAAAATGGAAATCAAACTAGTTTAACTCCAGGGAAAGATTCAAGTCTCCTGTATTTGATGTAATTATTTCATTTATTAGTAGACTTTCTTGGTAAACAAACAAAAAATACTTGGCTGAAACATACGTGATTTTGTTGTAATGCTGTGATTTTATCTAAGTAGCCTTGTGTGTTGCAAAAAAAAAAAAAAAAGCTTATGAACTGAAGGGATTCATGCTCTTTCCGTTAGGGTTGATATGATTATATTGGTCGCTTCTTTGGTCAGCATTTCATTTCTTACTTGTATGCTTCTGATTTTTGAACTTCCGGAAGACATAGTAGCAGGATAGCATGACGTGGAATCCTCAGGTGTCTGTAGAAAGGCTGTAAATCTCGCATGCATTTGAACATTGTCTGCCATGGCATTGCTTTCTTTACTTAAACTGGTCAATCCGGTTGCTCCTCGCAGAAGCATCAGACCTGGAAAAGAAAGCTGAAGTCCCAGGCAGAAGCCTTTGCTCATTACCGCCAGACACACACGGCAAATGAACGTCGACGACGTAATGAAATGAGAGGGCTCTTTGACAAGTTGAAGAGAGTTTTGGGGCTGCTGAACCTTCCCAAGGTCTCCAAATGCTACATTCTCAAGCAGGTAGGTATTTTGGAGCTTAAGTGAGGAGGAGAATAGTTTAATCTGGATAGAGTAATTATGCTAGTAGGAACTCTTCAAGTGAGTCCCAGTGTAGAGGGGACTTCTGTCAACTCTGCAAGACTCTCTTGAACAAAACAAAACCTGAAAGAATCTGTGTTCCAAAAAGCTTAGTCGTGATGATATGAACATATATTTTTAGATTGGCCCTCCCCTTGCTTGTTAATCATGGAACATTATGTCTTAATTCTTCAGTGGTTGACTGTGTACATAAGAAAATTTTTAAGTCCATCTTAACTCCATTACTTTTTTAATGCTTGAGAAGATAGCATTCCATTAGGCATTATACAGACATAAAAGCTTAATTTGCAAAGATGTAAGTCACAGGAAATGAAACATAAGTGGTAGATATGTAATTATGCCTATCGGCTGTACCTAGAAACTGGGAGATAAAAGTATGGGGTTTTTTTAAAAATTGCTGACCTTTGGAGGAAGGACAAACAATATTTATCACTCTTCAACCAGCATTTAGGGAAAGCTGGCATTCGTGGTACTTTGCGTGCTTTCTCTCAATCCTGTTTTCTCAGGATTACAGAAATTTGAAAATAAATTTTATAAAGGTTTCTTGGAAGGAAAATTATTATTTTGTTTGCCACTGGTTTATAAATCGGTTCCCTGATACTATTTTAGGCCTTTGAAGAAATCCAAGGACTGACAGATCAGGCAGATAAGTTTATTGGACAGAAGACGTTACTGACACGCAAACGAGATGGTCTGATTCGAAAAGTATCCACACTTTCAGGTGAGACTGGTTTTGGATGCAAATTAGCTGTAATAATGAAAGAAAAGGCTTTTAGGAGTGAGAATGTGTGGAGTAATCAGTGGATCCAGGTATGTCATTGGTTCACATAAAATTCAGACTCATGATGCTAAACAAAGGAATGCTAAGCTCTAGCTCAGTGATAGGCTCATCATGCTGATAAAAATGGCGCTTTTTTCCCTTCATGCCTAAAGGAAGTGTAGAATGCTCTCTGTGCTGGGAGGCACAGGCTTGGGTTCCTTTGGAAGGGTGGCGTGATGGTGTCACTTCATTCTGTCACTGGTTACTTCCTGAAATGCCTTTTCTGCTCAGCCCTTCACAGTCACACACAGCTGTCTTTGATCGGTACCAAAACCTCTGACTCCTTGCAGAGCTTTGCAAATGACTCCTTGTGCTGCTTTCCCAAGAACCAGTGCTCCTAGGGGCTAGAAGGTGTCAGCTGTGTACACAGAAAAAAACTGCAGTAGATTGTAAGCTGCTGCTCATCCAGACATTTCATCTTGTACTTACTGTGTCTTGCTGTCTCATTGGAAGTGTAGTTGGGAAGCGGTGACACATTTTTCAGCAAATGTCAAAATGTGAGCAAACAAAATATTTTTCTTATCTTCTTACAGTCTGGGAGTATAAGTAGGGGAATACCTGTAAACTAGAAATGAAAGATACTTAAATCTTTTTTATTTATGTGAATCCATTCATGCATTTATAAGGTATTTGATTTATAAAAGGTAAAAAGTGTTGTAGTGAAGTCTAGTGATCTAGAAATGTATGAGAGGCCTCTTGAGCAGAGAATGGAAGCTAATAACTTCACAAAGTTATCTGATCTTTTGCATTCCTAGTGAAGACCTTAGTTAAATATAGACTTAAAGATATGCCATGATGCTAGAACATACATGCTAAGCAGAAAACAAGCTAGTATAGTTACTTGAACTTGGATCATATTGAACTGTGTGTATATTCAGAAAACAAATTATTTATAAAATCTGTGTGCTTGTCCAAGGTTAGAATTTTCATGGCAGTGGTAAACTGTATGTGAGTTTACATTCGAATGTCATTTAAGTAACAGGGTCCATTAGTCCAAGAAATTTCATTCCAGATAAAAGTAACATTTTGTCCAGTAGTCGTATGTTTATCATTAGAAGACATGGGAGGATTTTTTCATAGCTGTGGTTGCTTTCAGCAAGTACTTGTTCAGCAAGAGCCTGTGCTTGTCCGGGCTGATTTCTGCTTATCAAAGTGGCAGATAAATTCTAAAATATGTGGATGTTTCTGAACAGGAAAAAATATTGGAATAAATAGGTAATTGCTTCCCTCTGATATTAAGTATACTATTTACTCTGTGGGGATCATGGTTATCCATTTTATAGTAATTGAATAATGTCAGCTTAACACATTATTAGTTCTGCCTTCAGCATTTTAGTTTTGGAAAGAGAGTTTGAAGGTAGGTTGACTCTCTGATTATTTTTCTGTAGGAAAGACAGAAGAGGTTGTCCTGAAGAAGCTGGAATATATTTATGCTAAACAAAAAGCAATAGAAGCACAAAAAAAGAAGAAAGAACCTGAGCCACAGAAGTCAGCTGCTCCCTCCACTGCTAGCAGCCAGAAAGAAGGATCCTCTGCTGCCCCCAGAGAGCCACCCCCGATAGCAATGACAAACAGAAGGGGCAAGCCATTGATACTTGCCAGGAGAGGAGTCCGGGCCACAGGTGGGCTACATGTGGTGCATGTCCTGCATCAAGGGGAGACAGCCATTGAAGCTGCACCCCATGGGAGGGAAAATGCCAGCTGGCTTCTGCAGGCAGCTTCACTCCTGAAACTGAATTGTGCATAGGACCGGCAAATGCCCATATGATAGGTGTGGAAACCACTTGGCTTTCAGTAAGGATGAGACCAGTACGACTGAGGTCTTCAGGTGAACATAACTTCAGAGTTTCAGAATGATGGAACTAAATGCTTACGAAGTTGTCCTTTGATCTCAGGCACTTTAACTGCAATCCAGCAGTAATTTTTCTAAGAGTTGAAGGTTTTTTTGCTGACACAAAACCTGAAGTTCAACCCCCAGAATTCTGGGGTTGCTAGAACAGACTCTTTAAAACCTTCCTCCTCAAAATGCTAGCTCTCAACATGGTGGGAGTTTGCTCTTAAATTAAATGAGAGTTGTCAGGCATTGGAGAGTTGTTTTGTAGCTAAGAACTTGTAGAGAAGCGTTCAGCATTTGTGGAGACCTTCACATCATAAATACAGGAAGGAACAAAAGAATGACTCCTTCCAGAGCTGTACCTATTGCTGGCCTGCAGGGTGCTGTGCCAGAATAAGTAAGTGTTTAACATACTTCTTTTCTTGCAGAGGACTCCTCCTCCTCCGTCACACTCACGGCTGCAAGCGTAGTGATGACTCCACAGGGGCAGGTGCTTACTCTGAAGAGCCCCCTGGTCCCAGGGCAGGTGGCAGCTGTTCCTTCCACGCTGTTGCAGGCTGAATTAAAGCCTCGAGGGGTTGGTACTACCATGGCAACACAACCAGGTAGGATCACATGGGATGATGTTTATTAATATAATGCTGTTCATAGATGTGCAGAGCAGTTTATGAAGTTACTAAATTTTGTTTTAATGCTTCAGATTTTTTTTACAACTTGACCGAAGTAGAACTTGACTCTTGTAAGAGAGATTAGATGCTAACTCAAACTGTCAATTTATCAACAGGTTAAGTAAAATGTGCTAAAATGTTGCTATTCAGAAATTAGGGAAACAGGGAAGAATTCCTAATCGCATAACCAGTCTGCATTTCTTTTTTTACTACTGTAAAATCTTATTAATAATGTGAAGTCTTGCCTTGAAGTGCAGAGCTCCTGTTTTCCAGGAGTATCTGAAGTACCTCAAAGTACTGTATCTGAGTATCTGAAAGGGTTTTGTTTCCACTTCATCCTGTTTTGCTTTTCTTGAATAAGGTTTTACTTCTGTGATGATTCAACTGCCAGGATCAACAGTTCCTGTCCAAGTAAAAGGACTCCTTACGAACTCTACCATTCCTATTACATTGTCAACTGTTGCTGGAAATCCAGTGCCCTCAACAGTGGTTTCAGCTACAGCACCTCATTCAGGTAAGCTCTTTGTTTTTCATGGATCTTTGTGCTTGCCTGCAGGGAACATTATCCTTGCAAAACTGAAGGTAAATTGTTTTCTCACTAGGAAGTAATGATAGATGTTTTTGTCTGGGTATTCAAAAAAAATCACTATTAAATGTTTTGAAGAGTTTAGAGGGGCCTCTAGGAGATTATGGATTAGAGATTTTTAACTTTCCTTCATCTCACTGAGCCTGCTTGCCCTCAGGAAAGTCAGGATAAGTGGGTACTGGGATGTGTCTGTGATGTAATGCATCCTCCTGGGGAAGCTTCAGTTCAGTGTGGTGGTGAGGCTGCTGAAAATCTTTCCCTGTAACATCCAGACTCCTACTGCGGCATAACCTGTTCCCGTACCCTGCCAGGTCTGCTGCCCGTGGGAGGGCTGTTTTTCAGGACCTCGTGCTGTACATTGGATCTAGGTGTGGGGTGGTTCCTGCCAGCAGGGTTCTGCTTGCCATCTGTTGTGCTAAAAGCAAGATACTCACTTTCTGCTTCCTTGTAGTCGTTTGGTCATAATGAAAAAGGAAAGTTCACTTCAGATTTAGGGCTGGGAAAAAAGTGAGTGCTATTAATAGGGAACGGCTTGGAGGCAGAAAATAAGTAATCATTTAGTATCTGAAATGTCTCTGTTGTGCACAAAACCAGTACTTCATGTGATCATAAAAACAAAACATAAAATCAGTAAGAGGAAAAATTCTCATTTTGTTTGCCTTGTGCATTACCATCTGAACTGTAAGCATTGCAGTTGGTTGCACTGGAGCTTGCTCTTGTTCTACAAGTTGAGAATTAAGCTGTTGGTGTGTTAAAGCTTCAGTTGACTAGAGCTGTGTAAGCAGTTTAAATTGCAGTTTACTTGAGGAAGACCTGAAAATGAACAAATTATACTTAGTTAGGAATTACCTCGCAGTTAACACATATCCTGATGGATGCTGCTTTTTGTGGTTTTGCAGAAAGTGAAGATTCATTCATGATGCCAAAGATTGTTAATGTAACATCACTGGCTGCTGAAGCAGGCATGAATCTAAACCTGAACCGAAGCAAAAACTCTAGTGCAACAGCAGGTACTTCAGCTTCTGAGCAATCCTTGGCTGTAACACCTCTTGAAACTAGGAGCAGTGACAATGCGCTTTCAGAAGAAAAAGCCAAACCATGTCTGGGAGACACTGACAGAGATGGAAGAATTAGCACAGGTCCAACGAAAGTTTTCTTTGAAAATAAAGATGCCCTTCCACAACTCTGGAACGTATCATGTACAAAGGAGCCTTCAGAACCCTTCAGCAAAAAGCTCTGCATTGGTGAGTTTGTAGGAAGCCAAGCCAGGAGGAAAGATGGTGATTCTGGAGGGGAAAGATTAAAATCCAAAGAATTGTCATTCCGCAAGCTGCAGATCAAAGACGCCAGGATAGAAATGGAATTGAGGAAAGTAGCATCAGCAATGGAGGAAGCAGACCTGGATACAAGTGAGATACTGAGCAGCATCGAGGAGGGTGATGACACCGATGAAACCCTCACTTCGCTGCTCAATGAAATCGCCTTCCTCAACCAGCAGCTGAACGATGATGCCTCAGCCATGTCAGAGCTGCCTGGGCCCCTCAGCTCAGATTTCTCTCATAAAGATGCAGAACCTTGTCGGGGAACAGCCAGTGATCTCTCTGCTGCAGATGGGTCTTCCTTCCAGTTTGGCCATTTGGGAGGCAGTTTTAAGGACCTTTCTGAAGTTCCAGAAAGTGGTGGCTCTCTAAGCCCCCTCCTGCTGCATCTGGAAGATGATGACCTTAGTGACGGGGACAAGAACTCCGGGGAGCCTTCATCCGAGGCAGATGTTTTAAAGATAGTGATAGGTACTGAAATGAAGAATTCTCATTCCAATCTGTCTGTAACCAGTGGTGGGAATGGCAAAACAGTAACAACCCTATCAGATGCCGCTAACGTGACTCCACCAGTTTTGCAGATGAAGACTAATCCAGAAGCCAGTAATGCTGACACGTCATGGAGGCCCATGCCCAAGCTGGCACCACTTGGTTTAAAAGTGGCAAGTCTGCCAGTGGATTCAGAGGGGCAGAGTAATAAAGTGATGCCCTTACTGGCACCTATAGTTGCAAAACTGGCACCTAGTGGGGTAAAAAGTGCATTACCTGCAACTCTTCAAGAAGGACAGGATAACAAAGTAATGCCCGCATTAGCACCTGTGGTTGCAAAGTTGAATACTGCTGGGACCTTGCCTTCAAATTCAGCAGGCAAATAAGTGCAGATAATTTTTATCAGACTGGAACAGAGATCTAGAGCAGTGTGAGCCAGTGTCATTGTTCAGTAGCCTCCTCCATCTGCAACACTTGTTTTCTGTATAGCGTCAGCACTGTGTTCATCTGAGGGGCAGGCCCCAAATCGTCAAATAAGTGTTAGGAAACTTTAAGCATGTTGATGTATTTTTACCTCACCGTTGTGTTCTGGGTATTCTCCTTCCCCTTCTCAAGACAACAAAGATGATCTATAACCATTGCTGGGCACATGGTATCCTTCCAAAATTGGGTTCTTCACAGAAATAGTTTGTCAAGGGACTAAGAAACTGAGGCTGTCTAAAGAGATTTTTTTTTTTTCTCTCCCCAGTAGGGAGGCAGCTGTCTTGTTGGGGAAAAAAATAAGGATTATTTGTTTTTGTACCAGGCAAATTATCTATGCAGAAATGGCATTGTTCACATTCGCTTGTTTTAATATTTGTAGTATATGATAAATATGCAGAAATCAGGTTGTAGTTACTCTCAAAGTTGATACCTAGAGCAGCAGAAGGGAAGTCTGAGACTGCAGAGGGCTGAAGAGAAAAGGCTTTTTCTTTGGTGCTAGACAGTTCTCTAGCAGAGACTTTTTAAGAGCTTATGCACAGAAAATTGGAATAAACATTTTTAACTCTCATTGCTTGGGGAAGAAAAATGTATTTCCCAATGTAATTAGAAGGAAGACAGTATGTAAACTTTAATAATACTGTCCTCACTCTCACGTCCTGCCCCCACACAAATGCTTCCCCCTTTGCTTAGGAAAGGAAAGGTAAGGAAAAATTGCAGAGAGTTGAAAGAAAATGTGGGCACCCTATTGCTGCATCTTTAAATACATTGCTGAAGTAGCTCGAGTGTTTTCCCAGGTCCTATTTTCTTTCCTTGTGTCATTCTTCAAGATGTATGTGGTGGCTGGGAATGTTAAAACCAAGTATTGCTTTGTGAAAACACAGAATGCTTTCAGGAGTCTTGTAGCCTGGGATAAGTGAGCGAGGTGTACATGTGAATGTAAATATGAAAATATGTGTATAGCTTTCCAAAACTTTCATTTCTTTATAAATTCAGGAAAGGTACTCAGAGGTTTCTCACTGCATTTGCACAAGCTGTGTATAGCAAAAAAAGTCAACAAAAATGCTCATTACCAGGGAAATAGGGCAGTATTGAATCACAAGATGTATTTTTTATTCTTCTCTGCCACTGCTTACTCAATAACCTGTAGATGCTCTTCACTGTTCAACTGTTGAACTGTGAGGGGCCTGCAGACTGTAAAGATATTTATATTTTTGTACACAATTTCTGTTTTCATAGTTTTCTTGACAAATGAAATTTTCAGCCTCGGAGAGATGATTTGTTAATGAGTGTATACACAATCTTTTCCTATCAAGTTTGTAAATATAAGTTACGGTGCGCTTGGGGGGCTTCTTAACTGCTCCGAAAAGGTAAAAAACGTTGCCGTGAAAATTGAAAATGATACACAATTTCGATGGTGCATTTTGTTTTATAGTTAGGAATGTAATTCCATGTCTTAACTGTTCCAGCAGCAGCAGCAGCTGGGATTACCCCCTGCCCTCCAAATTCCCCATCTTTGGTGATGCAGTAATCTTAAGAATTTCATCCTTCCAGCACTGAGGTTGTGCAGGTGTTGTGCGTGGTGTTCTTCCACGGTGAGGGAGCCGTGTTTGTACAACCCTACGCCCTGTTCAGTACACTGCATCTTCTGCATCCATGTCTAGGTTAGATCCATCAGGCAATATACGTACCTTGGGTGTTTCCTCATCTTTTTATTATTTATATTATGCCACTGAGGAGAGAAGCCCTTCCAGCTCAGTGTGTGTAAACATACTCCAGAGACTACTTTAAAAAGATTTTTCACTCGGCCATTCTAAACAGTGTGTTTTAAAGTAGTTACATGCTACTTTAGTAGTAGTATGCAGAACTCTCTTTTGCATATTTACTATTCTAATACTTTGTACAAGTCTCGTGTTAGTGATTTGGTAAAGAGAATTTAGGTCATTATGAGAGTCCTGTAGGGTCTTACAGTTGTCACTTACTGCCTTAGGAAAAGGGGATTTACAATCCCAGTAAGTATTTAGACAAATGTTGCTTATTATTTTATAATTACGTTAAATTACAATGTAATTATAAAATAATAATTAAGCATTATAATTAAGCTTATAATTGCTTATAATTAAGCAAGATAAACGTTGCTTAATATTATTAAGGATTTTAACCTTATTTTAAACTAGCAGAAATCTGGAGTAACTAAATTATTTTACTAGCACTACATCAGACTTAAATTTATTTACCTAGAAATCTGGTTCTGAGCATTTCCAATAGGCTGAAGTTGCTTATTTTTTTAACTTGTGGCTGTTTGTTTTACCAAGAGATTTCATCCTGTGTGAGAAACAGCAACAAGACTTGTGCTGTGATTACTTTTAAATTTTTACTTTTAAATTTCTAATCACTAACCCTTGTTTCTGCACCTCACTTTTTTATGGTTCCAAACAGCCAGTTTTAATTAGCACACGGAATAGTGTGCTCTCTGTGGGACAGAGAAGGCTATCACGTGCTAACTGATCACACATGATCTAAAAGAAATGCTGTGCTTTCGAGGATGTTCTGTTTGTATCTGGTAGCATAAAATTTCTGGATGTGAATTTACTGTTTGGCACTGGGCAGTAAAAATTTTTACTGCAGTAAAAATGTAAGATGTCAAGATGACAGCAAAACCTTTTGGTCCCTAAATGTTATTAGTAAATTAACTAAGGGCAGCCCCCCAGTCTGGCTGTAAAAGGTGGCGTTTGGTGCGGTTTTGAGAAAGGTCTCTGATGGGTTCTACCAGCCAACAACGCATGTTTGAAATGCTCTTGGGTTTTGCTCGTTTCACTGTCTCGTGTCTGCAGCACAATATTTTGCTATGAATTTAAATGCTGACTCTTTGCTCTTCCCTTAAGCTCCCAAACATTTTTAAAGTTACATATGCTGTCATTTGAGGCAATAATCATAGAATATGACACCTAATGAGAAGATTCTGGACACAGGAGAACCAAGGAAACCCCTGCAAGGCGCACGCTCTCGCTTGACCAAGAGACCTGGAGATTTTGGTTTTTTACACATCTGTAAATAGACTGGAATGTTTTTAAGAATATAATGAAATGTCAGATTTAGCTTTTTTCCTTTTATATATTAAAATATATCTTTCCCTCTTTTTTGCTTTTGAAAAATTGATATTTTTGTAGAAATCTAACAGTACAAGACTCTTAACTGTATGTGAGGGACAAAATGTAAAACTAAAATAAACCAATCAAGGTCAACTAGAACTGGCTTTGAAAGTTTGTTACAGGGAGAGAGAGGGAGCAGAAATGATGTGGTGGTGGGCTGTTGGTGACACATGGCATTGGACCTGAGCAAGTGGTACATGGAAGCGGCAGAAATTTTGGCAGAGCAAACATCTGGGTTTGGTTCAGACAGCTCGAGAGATTTTTGCCCTTAGTCCTAGCAGTATGCAGGAAATGTCATAGTTTGTAAGAGGGGATTTTGACTTGCTGAGTGCAGAAAAGGCACCAAAGGGACTTTATTTTCTACAAGATGTATCCTGAGCAGGAAGCCAAGGGGGTTAACATTTGGTCATGGCACAAAAAAAAAAAAAAATCCTTAGAGCTGAGAGATTAAGCCCACAGAAAAACATTCTCCAGATTCCTTACCCTAACCCCAAACCTGGGTTTACCCTTTGTATCTGTTTCCTTTAGAGAAGTTGAACACGAGGGCTGTCCTAATGGGAACAGGTTTGCAGATCTGCCTTCAAATGAAGTGTCAGAGGAGGCAACATTTTAAAATGAAATAGGTAAAATGCCCTTAACGAGCAGCTTCCATGTGCAGTAAATGGAAGACAACACACTTGCAAGTGTGTGTGGGTTCTTTTGTTTGGGATTTTTTTTGTTTGGTGGGTGGTTGGTTAGTTGGTTGGGGGTTTTTTGGTGGTGGGGTTTTTTTGGGTTTTTATGTGTTTATTTGTGTGTGATTGTGTTTTTTCCTTTTTTTGGTGGTATTTTTTTTCTTTGTTATGTATTATGTTTCTACAAATGAGAAGTTAATCTTACAGACCTGAGAAAAGAAAATACAATGCAGAGAACAAGTAGACATGAGGGTAAGCCTCTTGACTGGAGAAGAAATGTCATAGAATTTATTTTTATTTAAAGAGGAACATCAGACCTCACAGGAAAGAGTTAATAAAAATGGTTGACACAGTCAATATACTTTTTGAAAATTTTCATTAAACTCTTCAGCAAGGCCTCATCCTATTACTCCTTATTTTAAGGCCTAAAGTTATTTCTTGGAATAGAAAGAAACATAAACATGAAGTATATCCAGTCAGGCTTCCAATGGAAAGAACTTTCCAATAGAGGCCAACAATCTGTGCTGGGGATCTGTGTTTTCCAGCATATTCATCATGTTCTTGGAGATGCAGATGGTGGTACAAAAAAACTCTGTTGACAATGAAGAGTTACAGGGAGCCTGTGCAGTAACTGATGCTACAGCCAGATTTGAACCTATAAATGTAATCCAAAAATGTGCAGGACCAGTTTGTCCATAATTGGCTGTGAATGGAATCTAAATTAATAACTGTCATTTGGGGTCATGGTAGTGGAGGAATTGTAGTCCCATTTGTTGTCACTTAAGCTCAGTGCCTCATCTGTTTGCTCTTTTAACTGCTGCTGAAGACCAAGGAGGCATCATTACACCACGGTGTACTTGGCTGGTTTTGTTCATTTGGATTTTCTGCTGCCTCAGCTCGCACTTCAGTTGTCCATCTTGTGTCTCTTGGAGGTGTCTGAAGGGAGAGCTCTTCTGGAGGTGTCCCTCTCTTCATTCTGTTAATAGAGTTTTACCCCTAGAAGGATTTGGTCTGCACTTGTCCAGGTCTTTTCTGATGAAGAGAAAGCCTCGGTGTGTCTGCCTGGGCCTCGCAGGCTGCCAGCACAAGCCCCGTGCAGTGTTTCGAGCAGCTGGAAAGACCTTTGCCCCAGGCTTCCAGCCACACCACCTCCCTGCTCCTCAGGGCGAGCACATCCCGATGCCAGGGAGGCCTTCGGTACCTATGGCTGTGTCTGTCTAATCCAAGTACGCATCCGGCCCAGCAGCCTGTGGTGTCTGACCCGTGCTGGTGTGTTTGGGAATGTCCCTGCTGTCCCCCGTTTCGGTGGGGCCGCTCGCCAGCAGCCCCTTGCTGCCGGCAGAGTTGCTGTGGCACAAAGCGCAGACCTCCCCTTGCTCCAATGGCGACGGTCACTTACCTGCTTCGTCGTGCTCTTGTGAGGGTTCCCTGGTTTTTGTGGGGCTGTCAGCGTACAGGACTGTGGTTCCTCGAGGTTACAGCTGTTGGCCCCGGCTCTCTAATGTAAGGTGGATGCTGGAAATCAGAGTGGAGGGACTCGATTCCAAAGGTGACACTTTGCCTAGCTGTCTCAGCTCTCAGCGTGGGAGTAGCTGCCGGTGGAGCAGGATCCCTGCCGGTGAAAGATGTGGATGTGATGGGGGGTGTATGCAGTTACAGCGACATGGATATGAGCAGGCGGGCTGCTGTGCTGTAAGCAGGGCTCAGTCTCTCTGCTAGCCCGCTGGGACCAGCTCCGAGGAGGAGGAGACAGGCTTTCCTGCTGCCTTTGACTTCCTTTCCCAGTCCCGTGCTCGGCAGGGCTCCCTGTAGTTCCCCCACGTGGCGCAGAGCGGTGCCCCTGGCAAATGCCGCAGCGTGCTGTGCCTCGTGGGCTGAAACCAGGCAATTAAATAGCAGCTAAAAAAAGATGGGCAGACTTAAGCTGTGTGCCATTTTTAGAGGCTTTCAGCACCGATTAACTCCTTAGATAACAGCTGTATGAAACAGCTCTTCCCAGTCTGTCCCGCTGGCCAAATCCCAGGCCTGCTGGGGCAGGGCTGTGGCTGCCCCTAACAGAGCAGTAAAACCTGCGGGCGTGCAGCTCTTCCCTGGCTTCTCCAGGGCACGGGGCTCTACGAACACAAAGCTTCTGGGCAAGGTCTGTAGGCTCACGTGGCTCTGCAGAGCTTACACAAGCAGTGGGCTCCAGTTTGCAGCTGAGGCTACTGAGCGCTGCAAGGATGTAAAACTCTATGCCTCTGAGGTGCCACTGATAACTCCCACCCTTCTCCTGGACTTTCTGCAGTGTGAATGTATGATCAAGACTTGTTTGATTTACAGCAGCAGCAGCTTGACTGTTCTGTTTAACAGGAAGCCTATTAGCAGGACAGTAAGAGCTTTACAGGTGTTTTTGTGACAGCACACCGCTGTCCCCTGAAGGCTGTTGCAGCAGCATGTGCCACTGTAGCCTCCATTTCAGTGCCTGGCCAGGATTTCCTGCAGCAGTGAGAGGAGAAGGGTGGGTCTGCATTGGAGCTGACTCAGTAGTTTGGCAGAAGCAACTGGGGAAGCTGCTGCTAGTTCTTGCACCACCCATCCCTCGCTGCCTTCACAGTGCCCTGTGTGCCAGACCCCCTTGCAGGAGCTGCACAAGCTGCTCTTGGCCTGAGAGGCAGGTGCTCCTCTTTCTCCCCTTCTTCCACCAATCCTTCTGCCTGCTCGGGCCTGGACCTCTGAGCCCCATCCCCTGTCTAAGGAAAAGGGGCTTAGACCCTCTGCTTCCCACCTGCCACAACACACACCAGCACCTCAAAGCCCAGGCCTGTGGCTACACTCACCTTCTGGCACCAAGTCAACTGCTAAGCACGTGCTGGGTTTTCTCTTCTGAAAAGCAGCAGAGTCACGCCCATCCCTCTGCCCTCTTCTGCTTCCCTCTGGCTCACCCTGCCCTCTGCATGGCTGAGGGCTTGCCAGATATACTCTTCTATTCACAAAGCATGTTCCAGCATAAGGTGTCCTGAAACAGCAGTAAAAATTTTTAAGGGATCCTGGAATTCCTTGCTGAGTTTTCTCCTGAAGGAAAAACCTCAGTGGAGACAAGGTGTCTGATTTCTTTTGGTATCCAGTGAAGGCTGGAGCTGTTTGTGTAAACAGCAGCTAAAGGTGCCTCTTCCTGCAGGAGCTGTTGCTTGGCACGAGTAAAGCTGCACTGTTCTTGACCACGAGCCCTTGGCAACCACGGCCCCATGGGGGCACAGCTTTTGGTAAGACAGCCTTGTCTGGCCCTGCCTAAGCCTGAGGCACAGGCAGTGCTGAGCTTTGAAAAGGTGTGAGCTAATGTTGTGCCTTGTTTCGAGACATGATGGACCTGGATGTTGCTATAAAACGTTATGCAGCTGGAGTAAAACATGATTTGATCAACTGTTAGTGTCCCTTTGGGCCTGGCTGGAGCCACGTTTGTGTGCTCACCCTTGCAAAGGCAGCAGCCTGGGCAAGGTCCCCCTGTCTGGGCAGCCCTTATGTGGGAGCAGGACACTGGGGCGGATGGGGCAGGTGGGAGCCCCGCATGTGCCCCTGGGATTCAGGGTGAGGCAGCTGCTGGCTTGGGCAGGGCTGGCTGGGCTTGGGGTGTGTGGGAGGTGGTGGTGTGGCCTCTCTGATGGGGGGCAGGTTCTGGGGCTGGATAACTTCAGATGGGGCAAGCTTCAGTAAACTTCAAACACATGTGAAGGTTTCCACATATGAGATGGATAACACAGCAGTATGATTTTCCTGCTCCGGTTATTTTGATACTTTTTTTAACAGTGTAGATCTGACGTGATCGTGTTTTAACTTCTGTTAAGGTGGGTGGCTGTAAAAGCATGACAAGAAAAGGAGGTGCTCGCAAACCTTTTCCAAGAACAATGATTAACTCCTGCTCCCCAGCCAGTGTCTGCACTTCCAGATTACAATGGCTACTTGGTTTCAAAAAATGACTTGCAGCTCATGACTGCTTTTGCAAAGCTTTGACTTTGCTTCCTTAGCTTTTGAATGTCTATGGCAAAAAAAATCTCACCCCACAAATGTTTTGTGGCTCTGACATATGGGGCAATCAACTTGAACCAGGAGGCTTAGTCTTCAGGAAAAAATTTTAATAAACGGCTCCCATCAGGCGAGCTGAACTGATGGCAGCCACAGTGGGAATTGTTACTACTGTGCTCCAGTGTAGACAAGGCCTCATTGTCTGGCTTCGATGGGGAAAATGTCCAGTTTTGCAAAGTTTGCTGAGTAAGGGAGAAAATAATTATATTGCAGATCAGCTTACAAGGGGCACATTCATGTTTGAAAGAAAACTTGATTTTCATAGGGTGAGGAGGAAAAGCATAACTGCCAAAGGAAAAAGCCAGCAGCATTGGTGACCTACTAAAATTGCCCCAAGTCAGAAGTTATTCCTGGCTGAAGGTGAGTCCCAGGGGGCTGGATCCTTGACTCGGGCTGAGGCAGACAGTGCAAGTGGGAAGCATGCAGGAAACCAAGCAGTCCTCTGCCTCTGAAGGTGCTCTGTGCTGCTGGCACCTGGGGGGGAGGCAGACGGCAGAGAGCAGAGCCCTTGTGTGGCTGGACACAGAGCTGCTGCTGCAGCTTCCTCAGCTCAGGCCCCAGTGCTTTTGTGTCTCCAAGCTCCCCCCTGGGCATTGCCAGGACAGCAGCTGTGGTGGCAGAGTCCCCACCCTCTGCCTGCAGCCTCAGGAGCCCACAGGGGCCTTGGGCAGCCAGCAGCCCGCGGGTCACACAGCCCCGCCACCACCCCGGGGTGTGCCCGGCCACAGCAGCAGCACTGCCTCCAGTCTGCCCAACCCACAGGCTTCAACTCCTGCTTACAGCAGCTGAGATCCCATTTGCAGTATTTGAACAAAACATTGGACGCGTTCTGCTTCATGTGCTTCTGTTTAAGAAGGCCACAGGGCAAATGGTGAAGAAATACACTTTACAGCACTGGGCTGGCTGTGCAGAGCCAGCAGCTGGCCCTGGCTGCTGACTGGCTGCCTCCCACTGGCACTGGGAGTATTTGCTGAAGCCATTTTGGTTGTCTCCTCAAGGGGGAGGATGTAATTATCTTCTTTTTGCAAGATTGCATGTAATTTTCTCTTTGCTGTCTTAAAAAAAAAAAAAGAAAATTGAAACAGAAGCAGAAATGAACTGTGCAACAAGCTGATAACCTATTAATTCTTTCATTAGATTGAAAGCAAAGCTCTAAGGAATCTAGTACTATAAATCTTGGGGGGTTTGTGAGCATTTCTCTCAAGGAAGTGTGCACTCTTCTCTTTGCAGGAAGCTGCAGTACCAGCAGAAACCCAGTTTGTTGTCATGGCAATGTCAGTAGTTGCCTTCTCTGTATGCTAAATCATAGGCACTCATAGGATCATAGGAAAATTCACGTAGGAGAGGCCCTCTGGAGATCAGTAGCCCAGCCTCCTGTCAAGGGCAGGGGCAGTCATGAGATCCAACCAGGCTGGTGAAATCTTTCTCCATCCAGGACTTAAAAACCTCAAGGGATGGAGATAGTGCCTCTTCCTGGGCAACATTTCTAGGCTGCTGCTACCTTCTAGCCTGCCTTCTAGCCTTCCTAATTCTAGTCATTCTGAGAATAATATTTGGGTTTGCTGTGACTTTGGTATTTAGTCATGGTGGGGTTTTGTTTCACCACCGTGAGAGTGTGTGGCTATACTTTCGTATTTCCCTCTCAGTCAGTCGTGCCAGATGACTAATGAGCTGTGTGCAATTTTCTTGTGTTTGACATTTGTTTTCTGCCCACATTGGCACTGCTTAAGGAAAGCATCCCTACTCAGACCTGTATTTGCACATTAGCAACGGGAACAAGTGCATCCATCCATTCAAGTTAAATGTGCACTTGAGTGCTCTTCAGGTAGATTTGCAAGCACACAGAAGTTGCCATTAATCCTTCCTATTTGTTGTCATCTATGTAAAATGTGCTGGACTGAAGAAAGGAGAGAGCGTGTCTGTTTGTGTGTGTCCTTGTCCTGAAGGGCACCAACTTGCCAACTCTCTTTTAACAGGATTGTTTCACGAGTTTTGTGTTTCACTCTCCTCCTGCTGGTATCGTATTTAGTATACCACGTCCTGTCCAAGGACCAACTGCTGTCCAAGGTTTGTCTTGTTTAATTGAATTATGGTTGCCATGGGGAGTGGAAAGTTCAGATTTCGTTCTGCATGGTGAATTTTGCAAGCCAAGGTATATTACAGAGAAAGGGGGAAACCTGGATCTCAAAGTCTGTGTCAAGGAGCAAGAGGTTAAATGGAGGAGATTTTAAAAGGTGTTTATGTTAATTTGTTGCCTAGTTCCCAAGGAAATTAAGTTAGAGTTGGGTACAAAATTTAGGCTTATTGGAAAACCTGAGTTCCACAACCAAATGCCACTGCTCTTGTTGTGCTTATCTCCATGTCATCTCCCTGCTTGCTGGACAGAGTCCACCCTGGAACCAGGCTGTGCTTTGCCTCTGACACCTACTGAAGTCCCCTCAGAGTCTTTCTAGAGACCCAAGCACAAGCAAAGGGGCTGACAACTGGCTGCATACTTCTAGGTAGGATACTGGCAACATGTCAGGAAAACTACAAATAGATGCAGTGCCAAAATTTCTGGTATTTGGTTTCCAAACAGCATGACATGTAGTTTGCACTTCATTCCCTGTGTCTTTCTCCAGCATCTCTGAGGTGAGAGGATGGTGCTTGGTCTTCAGGGATGCCACAGTGCTAAGCCCTCTTCTACAGGCGCTGTAACAACCCCTGTGGGCCTCAGTACTGACCTCTGAGCCCACCTGACATATGGACCCAGACACAGCCCTGCCTGCAGGAGGGGGACACAGAGATGGGCACCCCAGTGGGAAGCAGCAGAAAATCTGCGTGGGTGGGTCTGGAACACAACAGGAAGTTTTGGGCAAAGCTCTCTTGCAAGGTTTTGTTTTGATGTTTACTTTTGTCTTTTAAGGATGCAAAAGGTGAAAAGTAGTGCAAATAAAGGAAACATTCATGAGATGTTCCCCTCCAAGCAGGAGTTCACGGGAACAGATAGGAAAACTGAGGCAAAAAGCAGTGCCTGAAACCCGTCCAGCTGAGTATTGCTCAACAGCATGAGAGATTGAGTGGGGTAACTTCCATGCTCTGTTTGATTTTCCAGCTTTCACGCTTCAGACCTCATGGGGAGGGCAGAGTTGTGACATGAGAGGAAATTTAGAACATGATCACTGTGCTAAATGTGATTGTGGGAGGCAAAGTGAGCAGCTGCAAAAACTGATACAAATGGATGGGGTTCACGGCTTGCAATATAACGCTTTGACATCGCTTGCTATCAGAGGGACTTTTGTATTTTCTTGCTCAGTTTTGCCCTAGTTCTTTAATTTTGCTAACACTAGTAATAATAAAAGGCACCTGTGGATGCCATACAGCACAGTCAAGCTGTAAGATCTCTCATCCTTTTTCTCAGGGCAAAACCCAAAGCTGCCTGAATTCTGGTACACTGTCAGCTTGCTGTGGAGCAGCAAGAGCAGGACTAACTCCAGCCAGGGCACTGGCCACTTTGGGCTTGCAGAAGATATTAATGCTGCATTGTTCTTATTAATTACAGCTCTCTGGAAACATAAGGCATGGGATGGAGGAAAATGAAACAAACAGGCTTATTTAGGTCAATTACAAAAGTACGGGCTAATTGCAAACAAAGTGGCAAAACAGGAGCAGTCGAGGCTCAGAGGAAAACAATGTGAACAGTGACCTACATACTCTTGGGGAGTGGGGGGAAGTTAGACAGCAGGCCATTGGGAACACCAGCTCAGCAGAGTGGGGTTTGCAAGCATCTCTCCTTTCAGCTCCCTGGGCCAGGGCCAGCCTCTGTGCTGAGTGCCATCCGTGCAGTCTGTGCAGAGCTGACCTAAAGAACATTCAGGAGACACCAGCCAAGTGACACAGTGGCATTGTTCCCATCAGATGTTTAGCCCCAAAGAAAGCTGCAAGGTGTCTTCTGTGAGAGCAGAATCTGGAAAATAACAGCTCCCTGCTTCCCATTGCAGAGCAGTCTGGGAGTGAAGATGGTTAGTTTGTATGCTCTTGCTTATGCTACCAGAGGGAGGACAAAGGAAGGACAATCAATTGTTTAGAAACATGCTAGAAAACCTATCTTGTGATCCCTTTCTGTGCCCGGAACAGTAAGGAGCTCTCTCTAGCCTAGCCTAGCCCAACATACCACAGCCCAGCTGAACCCTTCTACAGTGAACAGGCCTCTGGGTGATTTTAGTGCAGTCAAGCAGCTGCTTTCAGCATCTGCTCAGTGAGCCCTTGCACGTACTTTAAGACATTCTTGGAAAGTAGCTCTTCTTGACTACCTGTCACAAACACCTTAAGCCCACTGCCAACAAGATGAAGTGTGTAGATGTCTGCAGCCCCACTCACTGCAAAAGGTTTATGGGCCCAAAACTGGGAAAGGTATAATGTGATTGCTCTAAGGGAGGCCTTTATCACTCCTCACAGAGTTCAATGATAATTTCATCCTGTGGTACATGCTTCCAGAGAGCAGTAATTAGGGAGAACAATGGAACACAACTTATACAAAAGGGAACTTATTGACTTAAATAAGGGATTTGGCATCCCTTATTTAAGTCAAATGCTTTTCTATCATGTGGTTTTCAGCTCTGGACTCCCCTTGCAAGTAGGAGTATCCAACATCCAATCTCTGTGTGCCTGCCAGCCCTGGCACCTGTCCAGTGAGGAGACAGCTTTCTCCTATCTGCATGGTGCTGCTCTTTTCTCTACCCACATATAAGGTCCCGGATTACTACGCTCTAGAAGTGACAGAGTTCATGCAACACTGCAGTCCCACTGAGGGCTTTTGAGACTGTCAAACCATTACAACTGCGTAGAGGGGGCCAAAGTCTATTAGATCTAATCCTGAAAGGACCCCTGTGGATTAGCCTGGGTACCATGTCATGGCTTGTCTGAACAGCCAAAGCTGTGATGGTGGCAAGTTCACTGGCCCCAGGCAGTGTCTGGGCTGAGTTTTGCCTCAGTATGTGATGTTTATCCTTCCTCATCATCTCCATGTATCCAGCAGGAAGCACAACATGGTTACATTCAACAGCTACCACGTAGCATTCTCATCACCTGCCGCTGAAAAATGGACAACAAAGACAGGCCCTGCTTCTGGTGGAAATTTGATAGGGTTGTAACATCATTTATCTCCCTCCACGAGCTGGTTGTTGCACAAACGTGTGGGCCAGGCCACAGCGAGTGGGGATAGCTGTTCACAGGACAGAAGTAGCAGGGGCTGTGGCTTTGCTCTTAGAGAGCCACTGGCCCCTGCAGTGCCCTGCCGGGCTCGTCTGCCCCTGCAGCACTCAGGTGCTGGTGAGGCTCTCCTGAGCACCGTTCACCACACGTGCTGCCCAAGGTGGCTCTGGGAAGTCCAGCAGCCATTCCTCCAGGCTTCAGTCAGCTGGCACAGATTATTTTTTTATCAGTCACATCTGCTACATCACAGCAGGCTTGGAAGCACACCTCACTGCACACCGGATGCACGCGTGCCTCGGGCACCAGGTGAGTCAGAACACAGCTGAGTGGACACTTAGGCACACTTTGCCAATTATGTTAAAAATAGTTTTAATTGAGGGCATGGGTTTTGTTGATCCCTTGAAATACAGGAGTGAGACATAAGCAGACTAGTTCATCTGTTACAATAGCAAAATTGAAAAGAAAGTCAAAATTGAAAAGGACTTATAATTTTTTCCTTTAATTTAGGGGATATTCTTCTAATTCAGAAAAAAGTGAGTGTAGCTGTGCCTGGGATGTGCAAGCACATCTCTGCACATTTTGTCTTATTACAGAAAATATCAGTGCTTAGTGGATACAAGCTTTTTCTAAGCAGTAACTTTCTACCTTCAGCTGGACTTTCTATACTACACATTTTGTTTGTACTCCCCATGGTTTCTCTTTATCAGCACAATTTCCTGGCAACCAACTGAATGGCAATCATAATATTTTTCTTTTTTTAAAGCACAGATGGGATCTATGATATTCTCCCTGGATGCATTATGATCCATAGATGTCTACATGACTTTTCTATGGGAACACATGAAGAAAAGAGCCTCTGTAACTGCTGGCTGGATTCTAAATACTTCAAGTAGGTATCAAGAGCCTGATAAAAAGACCTAAGCTATGGCTGGAAACAATTTCCAGAAAGTCATTCTGCTTATCCCTTGTAGCTGTGGCAATAAATGAGAGAGAGGAAGGGACAAAGTTTACTGCCAGAAAACAAGTCAACAAAAGCAACTAACTCTGTTTGGGTTTCATCACCTGACATACTGTACATTAAGCTTTGGAGGCCTCTGTGTGTCCAGAAAAGAATTCTTGGTGCCTTTTGCCAGGGCAAATTCATATCTAATTAAGAGATTAATAATGAAATTATTAAGTTCACAGCCATTTTCAGAGTTGGAGAAAAATAAAACATTAAATACTGCCTGGTAGCTGTTTTTCATCTCTCACCCTCTACCTGTCTAGTTTCTCATACAGTTATTTTTCTTCTGGACTAGACCTAAGCTTGTTTATCTTTCCTCCTCCACCCTCCCTCCACATCTGAGTGCCTGCTGTTCACTGTTTTAACAAGAAGTCAACAGGAGGAAAAAGGCATAATGACCCTGCTGAATCAACATCCTGTGAGGCTGAAATGACAGTCATTATCCTAACTGGAAAGCAGCACTATGGTCCTTTGGAGGCTGGAGGGTAGGCAGCTCTTAGAGAGGAAGACCAGATGCTCTTCTTCCACAGAGTTTAAAGCTTGTAGGAAAAATGTGTTCTCTGCTCTTCACTTGGCCTGAAAGCTGCTCAGGAACATAGCAGTGAGGGTGTGGAGTGACATGTCTGTGCCCACTATTTCTGCAGGCACATGTGAAGGTGGTCAACCTATCCTCTAAACCCTGTGGGAGCTATGAATCCACATGAGTGTGACACTGATCCCTGACTAACTCACCTGGTCACTGAGCTGGCCTCAACTGCTCATGCTGCTGCCACAGCTTCCTGCTTGGAGATCCCTCTAGTACCAGAGAGCAAGTCAGCTCCAGCATTTTTTCAGGTGTCTGAAAAAATGAAATCCTTTCTCAGATCTGTTTCTCTGACTAAGAAAACAAATTTAAAATGGCAAAACACCAAGTTGATCAAGCTACCTCCCAGGGGCTTGGCTGTGACACAGTATCAGCACATCAGGGTTTCAGAGGCACAGAGCACCTTGCAGCCCCATCACACAGAGAGTTTGGAAAGCACTCAGTGTATCCAGTCATGGAACTACATCTGTCCTCAGCACGTCAGCACAGCTGTCTGGAGACTCACCCCATGTTCCCTGCCTGGCCACAGGTACTGAGAAGAGCTTTGTAAAGAGAATAAGTTCAAGGAATATCACACTGAGAGGGCTCATGTGGCATTCTGCTCGGTTGCTTTTTATCTTGTTGTATGTGCTCCTTTTAATCACCATATTCTTAAATAGGAAAATAACTTCCTTTTAAAATCACTTCCAAAATGTTCCTTTTGTCCAGAGCCCTGCAGGGTTACAGAACTATTGCAAAATGCTGTTTCCTAGAAAAGCACAGAGGATTTCTGCTGCAGATAAAAACATTTTCAGATACTTCATTACCTAGTGCTTAAAAATATGGCATTTAATTTGTTGAGGCATCTGTTCTTTCATTATTTAAGACATCCCTCAGAAGACTTTTAAAGAACACATAATTCAAGACCAAATGCTGGAAACGTCAAAGATAGCAACATAATTTATTCATGGTACATTATCCTTTCTGTCAAGGAAGAATTCATGACTCTAGAGTGAAGCTGAAAATCCTGTTGCTTTTGGTTATCATTAACTGATCTCAGCCAAGGTGCTGCCCTGTGGAGATGGGCCCTACTGTAAGAACGGAACATACTGTAAGAATACAAGCCTTGTTCAGAAATAAAGGTAATCTGTGGCACCAGTGAGGAGGCAATAATGGCACAACAAAAGAAACAGCAGCAAGCACTGAGGTGAGTGAGCTCAGAGTGAAGCACTTACCCCAGCACAAGCCACACATGCACCTTTAATGAGCTTCGACACAATGACTGGCCAGCAGATTACCAGCTTGACTGCTGCATGGGAGAGCTTATTTTGGACACCATGAGCAAGAGCAACATCAGGAGGCTTGTCATGGAGCAGCAGGTTTGCCAATTGCTTCTAGTTGAAAAGTATTTTCTCCCTTTCAAGAGGTTTGGTATTTCTTGGAGGACAGGGCTGGGAGAGCAGAAGCCATGCAGGACAGCCTAATCTGCTCTGGTTTCACTCCAGCTAAAGCTCCAGTGGTTGCAGAGTCAGTGCAAGGGTTTTATATGAACCTTTCATAAATTTGATATTACAATTGGAAAATCGTATACCTCTAACAATGAAACAGGTGTGCAGTAAGACTTGTACTGCAATACCTAGAGGAAACTGGTGTTTCCTGCCTGTTTCCCTTCTGTATTATTGAGATCAAAAGAAAAAAGGGCAAAAGTTTTTTATTAATGAAACCATAGAAAACATTTCTTTGAAAACCACTGGCAAGGTCTTTTTCTTTAGGACAAACGGAAGAAACTGTGACATTTCATGCTGCTTCAAATATAACTAGAAAGGTAGCACGCTTTAGTCTGAAAATCAGAAACATCTGTTCCCTGTCCCAGCTCCTTTTCAGTGAATTCAGAAGTCCAGTGATGTTTCAGAGTTATCCTGTCTCTTCAGTCGCTTCACAGACACAAAGAATTGTAATCACAAATCACATTATGCTGTGCTCAGCTTCCAATAAAAGAGGAACAATTCCACTTGCATTTAAAGAGCGTCTCACAAGCATACATCTCAGCTGTCCCTTGTTTTCAAAGACATTGCTCCATTCTTTCTTAAATGTATGCATGTTTCTCCCAAATGTGATGACTCTGATGTTTTAGTGTTGA
Source organism: Cettia cetti (assembly GCA_013401135.1). NCBI lineage: Eukaryota > Metazoa > Chordata > Aves > Passeriformes > Sylviidae > Cettia > Cettia cetti. The sequence continues at coordinate 2,615 of VZUI01038508.1, read as the reverse complement.
ACAGCCGAAATTTAAGAACTATTGACTACATTTTTTTAAACTGTGCAGTGCCAGTCCTGTACAGGCTGGTGCACATTTCAAACTCCATATCCACTGTGAGCAGTTCCACTCACTAGAATTGATAGCCTGGATAAAACTAAGCATATGTGTAAATCTTCCTAGAAGAGGGATTTTATTTTTGCTGTAGCAGCAGGCCTGGTTTCCTTCATGAGTTTCTCCTCACTCTTAGCATAAAAACACTGTTATTGAGCAATAGGACAAGAGGTTTGGTAGGAATGGACAATATTCACATTTTCCTAAAAGAATCCTTTTCTTATGTGCCACCTCTTGGGTTGCAGACTCTGTCTGGGGCTGAAAGCTAGGCACCCATATGATTCCATGATCCCATATATACATTCTTAGCTCCATGGACTTAAATTACTTCTATTTTAAAAACAATTGCAATGTTACCAACTCTTGCAAGTTTATTGTAAATCCCACAAAATTTGATATCTTTCAAAAAGTCACAGTTCCCGGAACCTTCTGACATTTTGACACAGCAGCAAGCATGGATTTCTCTCGGGCATGTGTATCAAAACAAAAGCTATCAAAGGTTAGACACTGACATTTTAAATTCACTTCCTGCAAGTTACTGATAGAGATTAGAAGCAGGTCCTATTATGCCTCTGGGTGTTTTCATCAATTTATGCAGATTTCTGACCAGTCAAACCTTAAGATTCTAGTCCTGCAAGCCCTAGTGCCTGCACAGAATCCCACCTGGAATGCAAACAAACTTTTCCTGAAATTCTGGTGGTGCAGGTTCACACAGTCACAAGCTGTGATGCTGGTAGTGTGAGATCTACCATGGGGAATACCATAACCCATAGGGATCATTTGTCATTGTAAATCTCTGCCTGAACTTCAGCAATTTTTCATGCCCTGTATTTTTGGAGGGATCATCTCTGATTGCTATGAACAGTCTGGGTTTGAATAAGTCACTGAGGACAGGGCAGTCACCAAAGACAGGAAAGGGAGCAGGCCACCCACAGTAGGCAATAGGGAGCCAGAAGAATTCTCCAAGGATGTAGGACAAATTGCAGTAAATGGCAGGGCATGTAAGGAAGAGGGAGCTAGCAGGACTTTTCTGTGCTATGAAAGGCTGGTTTCCTTTCCCCCCTTTAGGGCTGTGGTGTGACCAGTGTTGATCTGGACAATGTCTTTGGACTGAGAGAGAGGACTACATCCTAAATGTATGCCCCCTGACAGCAATTCAGCTTGCTGGCTTGTGAAATCTGGCTCCTCACCTCCTCTCATGTGGTTAGTAGCTGCCGTGGCATGCAATCTTCCCACTTGGGAAGCACAGGAATTAGTATAGTGGGTTTTGAACTCTTCCTTGAGGAACAGGTATTAGCTCCAGGGCAAAACCCTCTTGCTGGCCTGATGTACGTCTGCTTCTAGGCTCTCACCTGCTAGGAGCCAGCACACAAGTGTCCAAATTTCTGATTCCATGGGCATCTTGATGTGCCAGTGGGCTGCCAGACTCCTAATGAAAACTTTGAAGAGCTGAGGGGAGAAGGAGCTCCAGATCTTCATAATAGTTGAGAATCTATGCAGTGGGACCCTACCATGCCACTGTGTGGTTGTGGACTCCTGTGGTCATCCAGGAATACTCAGCTCAGCTGCTCATGGGTGTGGCTTTGCCAGCAGCCTCCACACCACCTCTGTGAACATCGTAGCCCCAGCAAAAGATCCACACACCAGATATGAAGTGTCCCACACTATGGGGGCACAAGGTGACATCCTCTGTCCCCTCTGCCACCCCAGAGCAGCAGGGTGACACAGTCAGTCTCACGGTCCCTTTCTCTGTCCCTTCCCCAGAAGGCTCCTGTTGTGGCACAGGCAGGATGTGGTGACAAGCCAGGAATGGCCAGGCAGGTGTGTGGGGCAGTCAGGACACAGTGACACCGCCAGTGACAGCAACACCCCCAGGCATGGTGTGCTGATCCACTCTGAAAGGGTAGGAAGCACCCGAGATTTGTAAACACCTTTGGTTTAAAGGAGCAATGAATGTCAAGAGGGTCCACAAACAGGGCAGCGAGACCAAGATGGGTTAAATGACATCTGTTGTTGTCCTACCGCTTGTATTATGTATGGGCAAATTTTCCAAATTTCTGGTGTCACTCTTCAAGGGATGCTCCACATTTGCTTAGCTGTTGTTGGTGGTATCAAGGCAAGTGTAGTTTGGTTATTTTTGGGAACTATTATATAAAGTTTGGATGTTAAGCCAATCCACGTTCCATTTTTCCAGAGACACTACAGTAACAGGTTCAACCAGGGGAAAGATGGACAGGGTGACAGGGCACGGTGGAGGCAGGGGGCGAAACCATGGGCCCTGAGGGGCAGCGGGCACGGCAGGACGGGCCTCTAACGTGCCTTTGACCTTCCCCGGGGTCTCTCTTGGCTCTCATTAGAGCGCGCCGGAGCTCGGCCAGCGCCGGCGGCCTCCCCAGGCAGAGCCCAGCACGGGCTCCCCACAGAGCCCGGGCACGGTCGCCGCGCCGCGATCCCTCCGCCAGCGCCGCCCGTCTCCCTCCGCCGCCCCCCGCGCCGCGGTTTGGCCCGCGCGGGCCGCCGTA
>VZUI01038504.1:0-47189 GCA_013401135.1 Cettia cetti | reverse complement strand
CTTTCCCTTTCCCTTTCCCTTTCCCTTTCCCTTTCCCTTTCCCTTTCCCTTTCCCTTTCCCTTTCCCTTTCCTTTCTCTTTCCTTTCTCTTTCTCTTTCCTTTCTCTTTCCTTTCCTTTCTCTTTCTCACTTTCTTTTTCTTTCTCACTCTCTCTCTTTCTCACTCTCTTTTTCTTTCTCACTTTCTCTCTCTCTTTTTTTTTCTTTTTCCTTTTCCCTGGAAAGGAAATTCCTTTATTCTCTTTAAGGATACACTGAGGCAAGCACATATTTCAGAATAGTCTATCAAACCTGCCCTGCTCTGTCCCCCACCAGATATCACCCTGTAAATCTCCCCAGACAAATTTGTTACAGACAGGTAATACTCCTGACAAACACTGATCTTTAATGACTGCTCCAAGTAGTTACATCTTGAACTCAGTGGATATACACTGTCACTTGATATTTAAGGTATCAATCCTAACTTTATTTATGGGAACACACGTGTGTGTGTGTGTGTGTGTGTGTGTGTGTATGGGAAAATTCTCTCTGGGGAGAAAGAGAGATTACAGCAAATGTGCCTAATATCAAAGTAAAGTGAGGTGATCCACCCAGGAGAGGCATTTCCTCACTGGAATTGATGGAGCTGTAGTCATTTACATGAGGGCTGACCCTGACCTTGATTCTGAGCCATCTTTCTGGAGATTTTTACTTTAAGCCCAGTTACCCTCTGTAACTGGGCTTAGAGAGAGAACAAAACCCAAGCTCATGTGCAGAATCAGAGCCGGGGTGGAAGAGGTCAGGCTGATACAGTGCTGAGCAGAGTGGGGAGCTGGCTGCCAGGGGTTTCTCCAGGGCCATTGCCAATCTCCAGTGGTATTTTAGAGCCCTTGAAGTAGCTAAAGCTGAACTTGCTGTGAAACAGTGAATGAGAAAAAAGAAGGGCCAAACTTCTCCCAGAATCCAGTTCTGGGAAGCAGCTTGGAGCCTGAATGAATGGATGCATGGCAATCCAAGGCATCCAAAGGCTCCCATCTAGCCAGGTGCAGCTGCATGGGGAACAGGGGCGTGAGCCCTGCTCTCCCTTCTCCCATGGGCACAGCAGGCTGGTCCAGAGCCACGTCATCCCTTGGAGTGGCCACAGCCTGGCCTCACAGCCCTCATCAGAGATGGCCACTGTCCTTACCACCACGGCTCCCAGGGGCAGCACCACTGGAGTCACCTCCAGACTGGACACTCGGGAGCAAAGGCAATATCCAAACAAGTTACAGTCTATTACCATAAGATTTCTTCTTTGAGATTTTAAATCTGATTTAAACTTGAAGTAGAGCATTTATACTGCACGTATCCTATATGGTTTCCTTTGCTTTCCTAAGTAACTGCACAATCAGGCACTAGGAGACATATCCTGAGCTGCAGAAAACTGAGGAACGGCACCGCATACCAGTGAGCCATCAGCCACTGGCATTTTCTAAACTTCATTCTGTGTTTCAGCAATATTCTCTGTACACCTGAATTCAAGAACATCTTCAGGTAATATGCAGACATTGTTTGAAAGGGGAATTTTTTTTTTTCTTTGTAACATTTCACTGCATTGTGAATCTTATTAAATTCTTACACTGAAGAAAGGGAAAAACCTTCCCAGTTCACCTTCTGTACAACACTAATAATTTATGTATTTCTTATTATGTCTGTCCTTATTTATGTCCTACCTCATATAACTAATCTCTTTCATTCCTATATGTCTTCATTTAGGAGCTTCTCTGCACTTTCAATTAATTATTATGTTTAAAATAAGAGTGTTCTTTTTCTAGGTAACTTTACTGACAAAGTATGTACTATGACAGAGTATGTAATACATAACATAACTCAAATTAAGGACAGAAAAACAGAGTATTTCTTAAATCATTATTAAAAAACAGGTTCCTTTTCTTATTTCCACCTCAGCCCTAGCTCTCTATTGCTGTCTTCACAGTTTTCCAAATAATATCATAATTTCTCAGGTCCTATTGCACCTTCCTCCCCCCTCTCTCAAAGCTCTCCAGTTAGGAACCTACTTGGAGAACTTCTAAATTGCGGTTTTTTACATGCACTTCTAAACTTATTTCCCAGGCTTTGCCAACTAAATGGTTTGTCATCTCATATTTCAAAGGTAGAGCCTGAAGTGCAGGAACACATCCTACTCTTCATGTTCATCATCTGCACTAAATATTTTCGAGTCTGCAAACCTTTGGGAAATCGTTTTCTACCTGGGTGTATCAGAAGACAATGGGCATCTTGATCATCTTTTCACATTGTACTCTTTTTTTATTAAGAATTTTATTTGACTCTGCAAAGTAAAAATTTTTGTATTTCTTTCAACTATAGAACTGCTGCTGGAAAACTTAGGAAAAAAAAAATCACTCCTACTTTGAAGTTTAAAATTAGCTTTTAAAAATCTTGAATATTTTTTTTTATTAATGGTAATAACCAAACTACTCATGTGCAGAAGTGTGTTCTAAAATGCAGATGTGGGCATGTAAATCTATAAGGGAATGTGCACCACTCCTTTATTGCAACTTAGAACACAACTGCTGTAACTAAAATAATTACTAATTATTCCATGAAGTTATCTTAACCTGTACTGGTTCCTTCCATATACAAAAGCAGGCCAGTGACTTAACAACCACCTTCAAATGGTTTGATTAAATGTAGAAAATTTAAACATAGCATCATCAAAATAACTTTTTTTTTGAAAAAAAAAGACCCCATGACTAGGGAAGAAAAAGAATTTATTTCCCATAGTTAAAACACAACTGCTTTTCAGCTGGGCTATTAAAAATATTCTGTTTCCAGACACATATTAATTATATTAGAATTAATCTGACACAAATAAAATCTTCAAAACAGTACTTCTAGATTTATAATAGAACAACAGTAAGAATTTAGTTTCATTTCTCCTTAAAATAACCCATTAATTTCATACAGTCAGTATAAAAATCTGAAATCTAAATGTATTTCCTTTCTAAAGTCAATGTTCCCATATGAGCCATATACAGGGACACATTTATAAATCCTTCAGGACCTCTTTTTACAACACTTTTACATTTTGTTCATGTAGGTGATATTACCCATTTAGCTTCATTTTAAGCACTATTTCTTCCTTACAGGCTCATGAGTTGCTAGGCAAAAGATCCTTCTGGTTCTGAAGGAGAGTCAACTGAAAAGCAGATATTCCTCACAGCTTCTGCCCTGCCAAGAGTGATTAAACACACAAAATGTGTGACTCTGGACAGCAAAACAGGAATGGGACAGGAAGCACAGTACTGGCCATAGTCAGTGTCATAGAACCAGTAAGAGCCAAAGGAAATCCCAGTGACCATCCATACAACCAGCACGGTACAAACTCACTTCCAGCCACAGCTGGTTCAATAGTTAGATTTGCTATTTTTGTACCTCAACTCATGTAAAAATGGTGGCTTATAAGAGAGACAGAAATATTGACCATTTAAAACATGCAATGCAAAACACAGCATGCTCCTTCCCTGAACCTTGACACCACTGCTTGCTCTATGGATTACACTGAACAAGCTGAAGGGGTGCTGTGCCAGGAGCTGAGCTGCTGGTGCAGACACCAGAAAGTCAGCACGACAGGCTGCCTAAACCAGGAGCAAGAGAGATTGAGACAGCAGGATTCTCTCCTTTCTGGCCCCTTTTATAGTGCTGTTGAGACACTTCATGGTCTTGTCTTTCTGGGATAATTGCAAAGTAAGGAATGATTATCGTTGCTATTTTACAAATAAAAGAGTGGCTATGGGGCTATATTTTAAAGGTACTTAGGTGCCTAAGGATGCAGATAGGCACCTACTGGTATTTTAGCTCTTAACCTAATTAGCAGATTTAGTTGCAAATTCTAGCCTTGGGCATCAGTGTTTGAAAGCTGTGCTACCTATTGAATCACCAAGGATATCATTACAGCTGTCCTGAGTTTCATATTTAGTGCTTACATGCAACTTTACTTAAATGGGAAGAAGAGACTAAAATTCCAAAACTGAGGGGAATAGACTTAAAGTGCACAGGTATGAACAGTTTGCACCAAAACACGTAACAGGCATTGGAGTTATGCCAAGACAGGATATTAAATACTGTAATTCAGATAGTTTCATTGCCTGGCCTAACATCTCTTAACCACATACTACTTCTGTTACATGATAGTTTCTCATTTCATTCTGAACTACTAGTTCATAATGCCCCAGCCTAGGACAAGCAAATATCTACATTCATTTCATTCTCAGTTAAGTATTTGTTAATCAGTTAATCTTCTTATATTGTGTCTTTATGTGAAGTTAAAACCAAATTGTTAACTGTATTAGGCTGCACACCACAAATAGTGTATTTATATAGCTACAAAATTCTGTTAACAAATTGGATGCTATGTAGAATTAAATGGGTTAGAAACATTTGCAAAATAGCTCCCAGCGCCAGTACTGCATGGAGAGGTTGTCAACATGGATAGGAATTCTCAAATAGGTACCTTAAATGAACCTAGAAACATTAATATTTCAAACTTCCCAAATCAAAATGAAATATAAGGCTAACATTTATTCTTCTATTTTTACAGGACAATGCACAAATTGTACCAGATCTATATTTATGTCACTTCAAAAATTTAAAAAAAAACAATAGCAAGTGTTTCCCAGTTTGGTTTGCTTCACAGCTTCTACAGAATGTTCACTGTAACCAAACAAGGATCACTTGGACTAAATGACAGTTGAACCTCCTTTGTGACAGAAATATGAACTAACTTATTCTGCTGCATCATGTGCCATGACATGAAATCCACTGGCCTCAGTGCACAGTTCTCCTTGGTGCCTGCTAGGGTTGGCACCATTCTCCCTTCTGCTGGGAAAGCTAAGAGCACAAGTCTCTACACTTGAAATTCTGATTCCATGGTGCCAAAGAGGCTCCATGCTGGATTTCATTCATCACAGCTACTGAAATGCACAAGAAAAGCAATGCTGCCTTTTAGTATTGAATAAAAGCTAACACTGACTTTAATACTGAATGTAAGGATTTAACAATGACTATTACTAATGAATAAGGATTTTTCAGTTCAGCTTAAATTTAGATTAACCAGTTGCTGGTCAATCAATTTCAACAGCCATTTAAATTAGGTAGGTGTCTGTCTTCTTCACAATCACAATCTAATAAATTGAAATAATGCTGGTAAGAAAGAAAAGCAATGCTGTCACAGAGGACAGCCATTGCAAGTTTCTGTTGTCAGACTAAAATACTTGGGCTTTATTTGATGTGCATGTTTGGATAAGCAAACAACATCATAGAGAGATACTACGACTTAGCTTTTTCTTTCTGAGCCTTTTAAGTCTTACAGATATGTAGCTTTTCAAAACAGTTTTGTTATCAAAAGTTAAGCTCCATGGCTATTCCACCTAAACCCTGGTAAAAGGGATTCCCCTCTAAGACATAAAGCTACTGTTGTCCTGGGGAACTTTTCATTACTTCTTGTGACAAGACCCCTTTTCTCCAGAACTTTGCAGCCTGGTAACACTGAAACAATGCCTCTGATTTATCCAGCTCTTCCTTCTGCTGCTTATCATTTGTTCAGCCTTACAAACAGATATTGCTACCCCCTGCAGGGCCATCTGGACCAATTCTTGGACTGGGCCTTAGAACATGTTAAAGGATTAGCCTAGTTGCCAAGACCTTTCAGGTGACCCCAGCCTGATGCTTCTACCTGGAGTTACCTACATCCACTCTTAGAGTTCTCATCAGACACAACATCTACCATCATCTCCTTCAAGTCACATCTCAGCAACCCAACACCTGTCTCTTCAAGAACATCACAGGGCAGGTAAGTCATCCAGTCCTCTTATTTACTGGATCACATATGCTACCAGAGGAAAATACCAAGTGTAAGAGAAATCTCTTATGGTACTGGAGAAAATGCCAAGGCAAATGCCCCCAATGACACTGGGGCAGGCTTGCTCTGGCTATGAGAAGAGGGCTTATTGATGCATGTCACTGCATGAGCACTCTGCTGTTTACATCTACACATACACACACAACCTCCTTTTCCTTTGGGAAACAACCACCAGGCCTTCTTGCCTCAAAACTGCTGCCTGCACCCCAGCACTGCCATGTGACACAAATCTACTTGAATGTCACCTACACCAGAGCTCAAAGCAAGACAGAAAGCAGCTCCACGTGTTGTATGAGCCATCTTTACATGCATTTACCTGATTATATTTTGTTTCTAGCAGGTGTAAAACCCAGCTGTGTTGTTACCTGCTTGGCATGTCTCTTTTCCAATCACCTGCAAATCAGCAGGGCTCAGTTGAGTTGGCACCTCTACTTTTTGAACAGACAACAAAGAGTCCTGACCAAAATCAGTCTGTACAAAGACAGTGCTCCTCTCTTTGACTGGAGTCACACCAGAAGGAGCAGGATGTTCTTTGTAAAATAAGTGAGGTGACAGAGAGAAGTCTTCCTGCCTCTAAGACAGAAGAACATTTAAATACAGAGCATCTTGATTTACTGCTAGATTGGTTTTTGAACTGACAGTGCTGACACAGCAATTATTTTTTTAAGTTCTCTTGAATAGGAGCAACCAGAATGTGGCAGAGAATCATGTGTCAAGAATAAAACACTTATTTTTTTAAAGAATAAAACACAGGCCAGACTAAGTCTATACAATGTCTCATAAAACTGTCTGATTTTTTCTTTCTGCTTCAAGATGTACATCATGAACTGTGAAGCAGACATCACAACAACAAAGTTTGATGTTAAATGACTTCTCCAATTCCCCTTATCTCCCCTTGTACTGCAAAGACCATGTCTGTCTGTCACACAGCACTTTTCCCTCCCACAGGATTTCCAGAAACCAGCCTGAACATGAGCTTTAAAGCAGCAGAGCAGTGGCCAGGCAGCGGGTGCCCAGATGTGCTCACAGCACTCTGGCGAAACAGTTCTGCTACAGCCTCCACAGAGCAGAGGGAGGGAGGACTTTTGTGGATTGCTGGATCTGGAGAACTTCCTCCTGTATTTGCTTTTTGTCATTAAGTTTCTCTGTGCAGCCACCTAAAGTTATTTCATGATTGGCCATCATGAAATGGCCATCATGAAAATAACTTTATCGTGAAAATAACTTTCATGACTTCACACAGAGTCTCCGGCAGGTGTTGAACAGCCACAGAGACCTTGGAATATTGCATATTAGGAGCAGGGCATGGAGGAAAATCTTTTTTGCTTATGGAGTTTTTGAGAACAGCAAAGATGTCTTTCACTCAGTAAGCTTTTCATTTCTGATAGGAATCAAAATGCAATGCATTTGTTGACAGGAGTTACCAACTTACTATGAACTATAAAAACCACCTTTGCTCCTAAAATCAGCTGCTGATGATAGAGGTGTCTGCTTCATTTGTTCACAATACACTGTTCATTGTTGAATGTTACATTTTTCTGGAGGCTGCAGCTGGCAGTGATAAAAATGCCTCTTTGCTTTGCACCCAAGTACTGCAGTTTGGGTCAGACAGATACTCTGAGGAAAGGTGCAAGATACAGGAATCTCTCCTTTTCTGAGTTGCACAGGCTGCTCAATGGATGAAAGGCTGTAGAGTGCATGTGAAATGGGAGGGAAAACGACAAACACAGCATGCAGAAAGGCCACAGCATAAAAAGAAATAGGAATATCCAGACCCCGGGTGTGAGGGAAAGTCTGACTTTCTCTGAGGATCCTACATAGTCATGTCAAAATCATAACAACCCTGAAAGCAATTGGAAGTTGCTGAATGGAGAACAATCTGAGGCAGGAGACTTGTCCTTCACTGGCACTCTAAATGAAGTGGAGATGTGTTTCCAAACCATTTCTTTTTATCCAGTCTCAATCAGGAGATCACAGCAGTTTCATGGATTTGTATGAAAACAACTTAGGGTTTTAGGTTATCTCCAAATGATATTGAATTTGGGATGCAGTTTGCATCACTGTGAGCACATTTTAAAAGAAAGGTGCAGGAAGATACACTTCACAGCTCTGACTGGCACAAGATTTCTTTGACAACTCCTCAAAGAAAAATGACAGCCAGTGCCTGGGTCTCACTGTCAGAGACATTTCTGAGACAGCAATTGATCGTTCTTGGTCTTAGATTAAGCAAAATGTTCATTTAAGATAATTACAGCTAAACATGAGAACAAATGTAATTCTGCCAGCCTGGATTGTCCCACACAGAGGGCAGCAGGGTGGGACGGGGAAACATATTTAGTCATAGCATTGTGATCTGAGCATTGACAGGAAATGAAACACCAAAATGGAGATCTGGCATCCTAATGCCACAATTCCAGAGATAGGAAGCTTCAAGGTTGTGAACAAGCTTCATAATGTTCTCATTTTCCATTCTGGCTCTCCACTGGCTGAATTGAGCATTAAACCAAGCAAATAACCCTGTGACACCGACTCTTATATGTGGCAGCTGGTGACAGACAGTACTGGGGGAGTACAGACAGGATATTGCTACCAGAGGCAGACAGGATGGCAGGCATGGCAGACATCACCCTGAACTTCTTTTTCTTTGGGGTATGTGGCAGATGTGGAGCTACTCAGTAGTTATTTAAGAACACCAGGCACTAATTTAGTCATCAGAATATTTTTTTTTCTACAGCTGTGGTGGTTTTATTCAGTCACAGTCTGTCTGGTCAAGTAGGAAGGAAGGAAAAGCTTGGCAAAATAAGTGACATTTCTTCAAGAGCTAAAAGGCAGTGCCAAAAAGAGGTAGTTCTGGTTTCTTTTCCAGCAACCCATAAAACCAGCTCTGACCTAGACAAAGCACACAAATACTGGAGGATGTTAGGAATAAAGATGAACCCTAACAAAAAGAGCCTTATGCTCTTAAGACTGTGCTTTATTTACTAATAGAAGAAAGTAATTATTAAGTAATATTATTTATGCAAACTCCATATTATGTAATTCCCTCTTTCCCCTGCTGCTGTACAAGATACTTTATGTCAAACATGCCTTCTTCAAACACAGTACACCATAAAATGCAGATTCCCCAGAAGAAGAACTGAGTAACTAACAGTAGCCAGAAAGATCAGATAGAATTGAAATTCTGCTTTGAGTATAAAATAGTCACACCTTCTCCACTGAGACTAAGACCCATGCAATTGGCTTCCAGCCAGCAATTCCCTGCAATTAAATGTAGATAACACATGACTGCAACGTCATGCACCCTTAGCATTCCCTAATGGTTGGGAATAGGAGAGAGCCTGTAGCTTCTGCTGCAGTGGCATCAGCCTGGGCTCAGCAGTCAGAAGAATCCTACTGAAAAAACGCAGACCTTTGCTGCAGATTAGCACTGTGGTCCCTTCCCATCACTTTTCCAGAGTTCACCTTTCTCTCAGCTGGTGGGAGTGTTAATGTAAGATAAAAACTCATCAGAGCATGAAATAGCAGAGTTATGAAGGCTAATGCACACAATGAGTTCTCTTCATTGAGGACAGCACTGTTACAGGTATTCACTCTGAGGTACCAGAGGTCACATCATTTTGTCTTTTGAAAATTCCCACTGTGTTTAATTTCATTTCTTTGCTCACTGTGAACTTTATCCCAATGTACTCACAAGAATCACAGTGTCCACAAGATCTAGATAGGTGCAATTTCTTCTTTTAGAGAGATTACGACAAAAATGGAAGTAGTCAGTCCTCTCCCTATGATAAGCACTCTTTGATGAGGACTCTTCTCCTCAGACTTTATCAATCTGTAATTCTGTATGAAACCCTACTGAACTTTTCCTTACTTTCCTAGGCTGATCAAAACTCAGCTCTTAGAAGCTTCTTTCTAATTCCTCAGATAAGAAACTAACTAAACTCTCAAAAATGCTAATGGAAGTCATTCATTTAGTGCAGAACAAAGTTAAAAAGTGGGCAGAAATGGACATGAACTATCACTACCTGGCTACAATAAGATATTTCCTCTGCAGTGAGGAACTGCTAGGAAGGTGCACCATGTCTGGAGGTAAATCATACAGAGAGTTATATCAAAGGCTACAGCCAAATACAGGTGGCAAAAAACGCAATTAGCTGGAACTCCCTAAGCAGCAGGGACAATGTTTTCAGAATAGCAGAAAATAAATTACCTAAAAAAAAGAACCCTTGGCTAAAAAATATGGTCATTCAAAACACTACACTGAAGGGTAAAGGAACCAGTGCTGGTTTCACTTATTTCATTCATGCTTATGTTGAGGCAGGCCCTTTAGGAAGTTTTGACATTATAAGGCAAGCTAGAAATAATGAACATACCCTTTGTTTTTCCCAGCTATTATTTTAATGCAGGTATAGTCTTAATGAAAAGAATGTGCATCCTACTATGCATGACTTCATTCTGAATCTGTCATTTAATTCACATTAAGTTTATAAATGTATGCTACAAGAGATTCTAATGGATCTTCTGCCATTACACTTAGATTTTTATTTTAAATCAGCTCCTGCTTTTCCAGGAGTTAGTCTGGTATAACCCTTACTTTCTCAGGAAGATGTTATCACATATGTTGCTCTCTTTTTTTATTGGTTAAGTATCACAGGAGTTTATGCAATACATATTCTGAGAGGACTCACAGATCTCTATCATTTAACTAGGAAAATTCTTTTCTCATATTAACTCAGGTCTCTGTCAGGATACACTAGTTTGGTAAACGCTGAATTCTTTTCCATGTGTTTACCTAGCCTGTCAAGGTAACAGTCCATGGGAACTTTTCACAGGTGAGATAAAGTCTGCAGCACCTGAGTGAACAAAGAACATAAAGGAGGCCTTTCTCACATTCTTTCTCCTCCAACAAAGAAGATGCAGCTTTTGCTTTTTGCTAACTCCCTCCACCAGCCCAAGACTTGCCACCAATGGCCGTGGGTGAGAACAGGGCTGTGGGTTTCAGGTGACGGACACAATGAATGGCTTGGAGTTCATTTGAAATGGAAATAAAAAAAAATAGGGAGCCAATCTTGATAAGAGAATGAGTTTAAAGATCCTGGGAGCAGGAAAAGAATGTAAGCAAAGAGACAGGAATGAGACAAGAAAGTTACTATGTATGTTCTGAAAATTAAAAACAGTATCTCAGGAAAGGGAAGGTTATGTGAGAGTGAGGACAGGGGAGGAAGCAAGGGAATGCACTGACAAAAAAACACTGGCAAAAAAAGACTTCTGAAAGAGCAAAGCTAATGGTGTAAGCTTACAGCTCTCCTTCTTAGATGAACATTCTATTCCCTCTCTACTAACATTTTAATATTTTCCCATTGGCCGCAAAAGAATTCTTCAAAAGTTCTTCAAATTCTTCAAAATTCTTCAAATTATTCAAAAAGTTCTTCTAGCCTGCCACTATAACACAGAGTAGAAAGGAAAGAGAATCTCTCAACAAGTGACAGGATCAACACCACAGCTTATGATCATATTCTATCAACAGCTTGAAAAAGCCTGTACCATGTCTTTCTTTTGACTTGATAAAAACCAAACAAATGAAAACCAGCATCTGCTCTAGAAAGGCAGAACCTACAAACAACAACAGCAGCAGCCCATTAAATTGTATGTGGCTGAGAAAGTGACCAGAGACAGGGAAAAAACAGGTCATCTTCAATTTACCAGTTCACTGGTCTCTAGGTGTCAACGCTCCTGATAAGCCAACAACCAGCCTTGTAATCCATTACCTACATCTCTTCAAATTTATTGTGCTGAAATGTGTAATTAATAGTGTCTGGTTGTTACATTATTTTTCTGCAGTCACAAGAGCTAATCCATTTCTGTGTTCTAGTTAGCTAGCCTGGGAATGTCTGTATATGTTGATCACCTAATGCTAAGCAATTGAGTTAGTGGCATTTAGAGGCACACAAAAGACTCTTGTAACTCCAAAAATCTGATCCTGTAAGTACTTTAAAAGAGCTGACCTCAATGCAAGCAATTGCACCAGTCCAAAAGAAAACAGAGTAAGAGACAGCTAGCTGGAAATTTTGTCATCTCGCAATTCTTGATGTTACTGTAAAAAAAAAACAAAAACAACCAACCAACAAACAAACAAACTCTTCCAGAAATACACCATGAAAATCAAGACAGTGTGAAAAGTGCATGGTGTATTCTAAACCCTTGTCAATATCCTGGGTACTGAGCTGGAATCCTAAACAGCCCAAACCCTGTGACCTCAGGTCTCACAGTGCTCCTCAATTCAATAGGAACCATTATTACCAATTTCATTATCCATAGGATCACTTATGCATCAAGACAACACTCATCCTGCTTTTGGAAATGGCTTTGGTCTTCTCCTGGGGTAAGAACAGCAGGGTATCCTTGACTATGGAGTCAGACTATGACCACCTGGCCACTTCCAGAAACCCTTCCTACCAGCCAGTGACTGCCAGTGCACAGGCCACACCATCCTACGGATGGAACTCCAAAATCAGTCATGGATGGCAGTATAGTTTGGAATACAAAAGGGATGTCTACACTTCAAGGCTGAATAAATGCCACTGAGCTGGATATACAACCAGTAGGAATTCCATCCCCACAGAAACCAGGCACTCCTGAAGCATGAAACATGTCCAAACATTTACTTGATCTTATAAGCATACACATGTGGATTTCAAGTACAAGCAAATTCTGCATTTTGCATTCCTGCTATTCTTTCAGCTGAGGAAAAGGACTAAGGACAAACCAGGAAAAATATGAGAATACAGAGGAAAAAATAGGAGAGAATATTGTTTTGGATTGCATGATGTAAGTACAAGCAATTTTACTGAGATTTACATCTTATTAAAGCAACCAAGTGGAAGCATAACTGAGAGCCTGAACCTAAAACCTATCAAAGTAGGATTCATTATGTGTATCAGCCAAAAGCTGGGCACATAATTTCTCCTTTTTACTTGGGCATGTATTCCAAGCCAGTCATTCCAACCTGAGGGTTGCTATTGCTATGGCTCCCCTGATTTCCCTCATGACTGCAAGGACACAGCAAAAGCCTACAGCCAGTCTGAGGCATTTGGGGTAGCCAGATTCTAAAATCTAACTTGCTGATCACCAGACCCAGCCTTTCTCAAAAGTCTTATATTAAAAAATACAAAAAAGATACTTTTATTAATATTGCTCTTTACAGAGCTCTAGGACTATGAAGCACTGATCATTCTTTTTAACAAAATGAGAGTGAAGTTCAATTTATTTATATATGCTTTATTCTGGCTTAACATTAAAAATATTTTATCTTCTTCATCTGGCTTAAAAATGAAGAACAAAAAGGTGTATAAGAGTCTGAAAAACAACCTCTGCACATATTCTAGGATGATAATCAAATTTTTTGGTTTGTTGTTCAGGCGCTTAATTTTAGAAAGGGATATTCACGGAAAAAAAATCAACTGTGAGAGGAACATGACTATAAAAGTTCTGAGAAAAATGTAGTTTGTGAAAAAAGATGTTTTATGTCTTTACAAGGGAAATGAACCACAAGAAGACAGAAATTTTGTATTACATTAGATTTTTAATACACTGCATGTAAAATAGTTCTGCTAAATGAGGCATTTAAAAAAAAAAGAAAAAGAAAAAACAGATACTTCACTGCCACTCCATCAAAAACTGATACATAATTAGAGAAAAGGCACAAGACATGAATTGCATGGCAAAATAGGAAAATAATACAATGAAAAAGTCTTTAGGCATGTGTGTGAACGTTAGCTGATCCTTCCAGCTAGCTCAAATTTGTATCTGCTTGGATTTGCAGAGCCCATTTTTTCTACAAATAAAACAAGTGTTTGAGGCACCTTTCTCTCCTTTTTATTTCCAGAACCCATTGAATTAAATTGTAATAGATTATTTTTTAAAAAATTTAGATTCTAATCAAGCTAAGTAATTAATTCTCTTCAAAGCCAAATAATAACATTATCACAACAATATTCTGCATATAAGCAGGCGTACACATCAGCTCTTGGAAAGGCCTTTCAGCCCCAGGTTAGGGACAAGCTCTGGGTGACACTGCTGCAGGACTGTCACATCCAGCAAGGGCTGGACACACCTTTCTGGCAGAAGTGGTGGTGTCACAGTGCCCCTGCTCTGAGGGGACAGGGGGCTCTGAGATGTGTGTGGGACATGGAACGTACCTGCCATCACAGTGAAATCCAGGCCCAGCTTCCTGGCCTTCACATGCACTGAGCAGTCCCAATCCAGGGCCTAAGAAACACAAAGAGCAGAAACTGCCATCAGCATCCACGTCTGCAATGTTGGAACACAGAGAGGCCTTTTCCCTGTCACCCTACAATTCCCTGCCCCTAAGGGCTCTTTCTTTGTGTGCAGACCTCACCTAGGCTTGCCCAGTGCACCAGTGAGGTCTGGGAACAGGAATGACGCCTTGGAGTGACTGAAGCATCCTGCCAAACACCATCTACCACCCTGGCACTGTATGCTGCCATGTATTTTTGTATAATACTCAATAAAGAATTCCTAGCCAATATACCCATCTGTCATGGAAGGGAAAATAACCCCATACGAGTAAGACAAGCAAAATATGCTTACAAAGCAATAATAAATTTGGGGTTCTGTAACTATGACATTTGAAGTTTTATGAATATTTAAACTAAAAATAACTTTTTGTTATGCATTATCAAGTGAGATTAAATATTTAATGAGCATTTGCTGCACAAAATCACGTCTCTCAAAAGATAAAAGCAAATTATACAAAGTTTAAGATATTTTAAAATGAAGATATGTTGAAAGTTGTTATTTAAAAAGAAAAGCAGTCCTAAATATAAAAACTCAGAACTTGAAACAGCCTGGTCTATATTATAATATGTATTATAATTTAATCCTGACCTAGGAGAAGAAAAGCTATTGCCACACAATTTATCTGTGGTGAGAAACCTTCAGGTCCAAAGTCAGAGTTATTTTCAGACAATGGAGTGGAAGGAGGGGCAGTGTCTGGGGCCTGGACAATCTGCTCATGACAGTCACAGAACCAATTTGCTATAGACACCTTCCTTCTTCTGCTGCTGAATATACTGGTCACTGTTTAATCTGGGCCTCAAAATCCTGGAAATTTAAACAATATGCAACCACTATTTAAATAATTTTAAATAAAAATAACAGAAAGACTACTCAAATTCAATTTATGGGGTGAACACTGAAGATTTCTGTATTTGCTTGAAGTTTTTTTTATTTTACTGAATTCAAACTCTAAAACAAAATGTTTGGATTACAGAAGACACACATGAATTGGCAAAAAGCACTTTGATCTCACCTGTAAAACGTACTGTGAGCCCAAATAAAGATGTTACTTTATCTTCCAAGGGACAATGAACTTGTAGTCAATTTAGAGGTGAAAAATATATACTGAAGGAATATTTTTATATTTGGTAAAGCTATGTATCTTGTAAAATTAAATATCTAAATCCAATTCTTAAATATTGATCTTATATAAGAAGAACTTAACAGTTAATACTAAAATGATACTACATCTGAATGAAACCCTCTGTAAATATTTGTACTATTATAAGTCATACAAAATACATGTCCTGTATTAACTTTGTACAAACTAGTGAGATATTTGCAGGATAATGAGTTCTTTTCAGTGTAAACCACTAAAATGCAGCAGACTAACTCCTCTCTTTTGGATGCCATACTATACAGAGCAGGAGTTGTGGAATACATTTTTACTCTCCTGAAAGTCTCTAAGAATCTCTCATTGTCACTTGCAGTAATTCTCCAGCACAGAGTTAATTAGGAAGTGCTAGTTTACATTTCACTTCTTTTTAATTAAAGAAAAAAAAGTTATTTCTTAGGCAGGCCAACACAAAAGAAAATCCTAAAGTTAATAGTTATTACAGTGTAACCTGCCAAGCAAAAACACTTTTGTAATGGCAAACACTCCCTTCTGATATCCATGTGATACTAACAAAGACATCTATATATCATGAATAAACCATGAGAATGCTGATGGAACTAGAATGGCTCCAGGGTATCACCAGAAATCCATTCTAGGTTACATGTGCTACACAAGCTGTATAAATCCCAATAAAAAACCTTCAGTGAGCCGACAGCTCATATTCAGATGCAACATCTCATGTTTCAGTTTATATGCCCACTGCCCCTTGTCCTATTTGGGCACCACTGAACAGAATCTGGTCCCATCCTGCTGACAGCCACCTTTCAGATACTTTTATGCATTCATAAGATTCCTGCTCATTTGTCTCTTCTCCAGGATAAAAAAGCCCAGCTCATTTCTCATTACTCTTATTTGTGGTTTTTCTAAAAAATAAAGTGTAAAGGAATTGTTGAAACTAATTATAGGAAAAAGCCTGACCTGTGCAAAGGGCTGGTGAAAGATATTCACTACTACCTAAAACTCTTTTGCCAAAATACTCAAAAATCTCCTGAGGGTCTGTGAGAGAAGTGCCTACAGACTGCAAACCATTTGGAAGGAACAGCCTGGACATTTGTTAAGATTAACTGCACAAAGGCCCCTAAAGAAAGGGAAGGAAGTCCTCTTCGTGCATTTTGAGTTTCCACTTCCACGATAAAGACATACTACACTGTAAAAAACACCACTGGTTCACCTTGCTGCCATGAAAACTGCACTAGGTAGCTCTGATTATAACAGATAAAGGAAAAGTTAAATTCTACTTGTTTTCACCTGATCTAAAGAGAAATCTTGCTCTGGCACTCAAAACAATCCATCACTATGCTTCCACAAAAAATGAGCTTCAAGAGTCCTCTGTAAAACTTGTCACCATTTCCTCACTTTATATTTTCAGCGTGAAAAACACAAACTAAAGGAAGTTACTGCAAACATGATACAGGGAAAAGTGAAAGGACAATAGAAAAGGACAGAATCAATATTATCAAAAACACAGTACATCAAGATAGTATCCAGCTTAATAAAAGGCAATTACTGCTTAATAACTGAGTTTGAGGCACTAGTATCAGTTTATTATACAGTTAAATCAGTTCAGCAAGACAAAATGGATACTTAGCTAAAACACAGAAACCTGGTTGGTCCTGACTTTGCTTTACAGTATCTAACCATGAATGACCCCACAGGAAGGAAACATTTCCCCAGCTACCCCCATACTTGCCAAAAAGCAGCCATGGAACACCCAGGGTGGCTGGGAATTCATTCCCTGTTGTAGGAACACTGCCCCATGCCCAGTCAGTCCATGACCTGAGTACCTGTTTCACCTTTCTCATGTGACACATGACAAAATACAGCTCTTCCTACATGCTAACTTTAAAAATCCCCCAGAAAACCCCCAACCCAAGCCTTCCTAATCTCTAGAAAGTGAAACTGCCAGCCTTCAACAGGATTCATGCTCCTGGTGTTAAAAGACAAAACAAAAAAGTACAAACTCTGCTTTGGCATTTTCTTTCATGAGGTTTGGAACAGCTCAATATAAATGAAAACTGGTTTTATTTGCAATGGTCACAGGAAGTTTTGCTCTAAAAACTTGCAGTTGTGTGTGTGTAGGAGTTTTGTCTCTTTGCCACTCATATAGTAAATAAATTGCTCAGAATTCAGATTGCTATAGAGAAATACAGCCTCTGTAATTGCTATCAAGGTCAATGAGAAAAGGGTAAGTGCTTAAGTGAAGGATATATAATTTACATCACCCTGGAGCAATGTTAACATAAATTTTCAACCTGTTTAATGTTTGTTCAAATGCTGCAGTTGTGAAAAAATAAAGTGATTGCCTGAGTCTATTCAACAAAAATTTCCGTCTTCAAATGCGTATACAGCAACATTTAGAAGAATGGGATTTCAAAAAACCAAAATTAAAGTCAAATGGCATCACCTTCCCTTTCAAAATATGAACAATGCCAAGATGCTTCAGGTTAAAAATTATAAAAATGTAGAACCATAAACAGTAATTTTATTTCCTCACAATTTGGGGGTACGTTTTTTGTGCAATTAGTTGACTGTTGTTAACATTTATTGAATTAGGCTGAAACATCTCAATTCCAATACACAATCTGCAAAGTTCAGTCTCTGGACTACATCTGTTACCAAAATGCCTCTAAAAGAAAGCAGATTTGTTTAGGTTAGCCAGGAATGTGTTCCCAGTAGATTTCAGTTACAAGGATACATAGGTAGTGAAATGATAGATATCTGTGATGAGGAATTTTGACCCAAATGTACTTTATGTACTTTAAATGGCTTTATTTATCATTCCTATTTAACACCTCCTTAAAGCCACTTGGCACAGTTCTGAGATCAAAGCAACCTTTTGTTAAAGTGCAAAATTGAAGCATAGTTCATTAACCAAAGAAAACACTACTCTTGATGATAGAAGAAATGCAAAAAAACCAAATTAACCTTATTTCTTTGTTTTCCTTCACACCTCTAATAAGAAAGCACGAAGAAGTGGGACTATGTTAAGCTTATCGTACGTGCAGGAAAAGAAGAGGAAGTTACTGAATTTGCCCTTTTACAGCTCACAGCTTTGACCTGAGAAAATAAATCAGCCTGTTATTCTGAAGGTATTTATTTTACCCTAAGAAATAAAGCATATTCTCCACACCAGAGATGATATTACCTTCCTTCAGAAAAAGATATCTTGTCAAGCTCACCAAAAAATCTATTTCAACTCATGTACCTGACTACCTGCTAGGAACAAGACCAACTCCTAAATCACTGAAATACCACAGAATTACATATTTGGTAAGATCACATTTTATGCAGCTTTTCTGCAACTCCTGAAAACAAAATTTGGACTCAGTCAGTGCCTTGGTTAAAAGTACTTGGAAAAACAGTGCAAGTACCAAAGGGCATTAGAAGGTGATGTAAAAATTCTGACCAAGAGTGCAATGCCAGCTGATGTGGTGGAGGCAAAGGCAAATTAAGTTGCAGAACAACACTATCAAGAAGATAGCATGCCACATTCTGTGTGTACTGTAAGAGAAGTGCAAAGCAAGGACCAATTCAGGAGTGAATTTTCTTTTTAAGGGTATATCACAGAATCTCTGAGTTGGAAGCCAGACTACCACAACCATGTCAAGTCTTTTCCTGACTCTCTCCACAACCTCTCTGGGCAGCCTGCTTTGGTTTTTGACTACCCTTGCGAGAACAAACTTCTTTTTCTTATGTTTCGATGGAATTTCATGCTTGCTTGGTTTTTTTGGTTTTTTTTTTTTTCTTTTTGTGCTTCTTGCCTGTCACTGAGCATTACCAAGAAGAAGTATACTTACCAAGAAGAGCCTGGCTTCCTCATCTTCACCTCAATGTATATAAACACCTCTGGTATTTATATACATTGATAAGACCAGAGCCCCCTGAATTCCAAACACTCCCTAGCTGAAGAGTCCCAACTGTCAATCTCTCTCCAGAGGAACAGTGCCTAAGTAATTTTCATGGATCCTCACTGGATTCACGCCAGAATGTCCAAGCTTCTCTTGTACTTGAAACCCCAGGACAGGACCCAGCACTCTAGGTGTTTTCTGGCCAGGGCTCAGCCTGCTGTCCATGCTCTTCCTATGCAGGCCAAGTTGCTCTGGCCTTCCTACTGCAGCTGTGTGCTCCTGACTCATGATTAGCTTGGTGACCACCACCATCTCAAGGCCCTTCTCTGCAGAGCTGCTTTCAAGCATATACTGCTGCATGGGATCGCTCCTCCCCAGGTTTTTACTTCCCCTCACAAAGAGACTAGAGGTTCTTCTCTGCCATTTCCCCAACATGTCCAGGTCCCTCTGGGTGGTGGCACAAGTTACTGGCATATCAGCCATTCCTCACAGTTTTGTATCATTTACAAACTTGATGAGGGTGTGCACTGTCCCACCATCCATCATTAATGAAGTTGTTAATTGGTGGTGGCCACCTGAGGCACCCTGAGGTGCCACCCTAGCAACTTGTCTTCAGCTGGACTTCGGCCACTCATCACAACTGCTTGGGCCCAGCCATTCTCAATCCCCCTCTGTGTCCATTTATCCAACCCTTACTTCCTTGGCTGGTTTATTACAGGTAGTGTTGAAAGCCTTACTGAAGCCAAGCTAAGCAGAATACTGCTCTCATCCACCAAACTAGTCACCTCATTATAGAAAGTCACCAGACTTCTTAAGCATGATTTCCTCTTCAAAAAAGCAGGATGAAAACTTCTAATAATCTTCCTGTCCTTTACACTTCTGGGAATCTTTTCTAGGATTAGTTGTTCCAGTAACTCACCTCCTGAGGTATGGCTGACCAGCCCACAGTTCCCCTTCTTGAAGACATCTCCTTTATCAGTCTCCAGAAATCTATGCTGAATAAAGAAACCTTTCAGACATAATCGAGATTGGCCTTGCAATTACACCAGCCAGCTCCCACAGAACTCATGGATGTGATCCCTTGGGCCCATGGACTTACAGATGTCCAGTTTGTTCAGGTGCTCCCTAACCTGATCCTCCTCCACCAAGAGCGAGTAGTTGCTGCTTCTCTTTGGGTCTGTGCGACCTGGGTTTTCTCAAAACTTGTCTTTTTATAAGGGGATCTTAACATTTTGACGAAATCCAAAGCACTTGCACATCAAATCCTATTCCCAGCTCCTTCCCACAAAAGAATGCATGTGAGCAGCAGTATTTTCTCCTAGTACTTCTCTACGTGCAATTATTTTAAGTTAGGAACTTGTATTGCAGTTCATGACAATAAGATGATGTATAGTAAAGGAAAAAATCTATGGAAAATTTACAAGAGAGCAATTCCATTGACTGAACTATTCAAAAATAAAACCAAACAAAACTCATTCCAGCTTAAAACAGGCAGAAAAACATGTTTCTCTAAAAAACTCACACTGATTTTAGACAAGCCTTAAAGTAGCCAACTATATTAATTACTTCTAAGAGTGATGAACAGAAATACTACCCTTTCACATGAAAGGCTTT
Organism: Cettia cetti; assembly: GCA_013401135.1. NCBI lineage: Eukaryota > Metazoa > Chordata > Aves > Passeriformes > Sylviidae > Cettia > Cettia cetti. The sequence goes on along the minus strand of VZUI01038504.1, from coordinate 26,356 downwards.
TGACTATTCTGTAGGATTCTTCCTTAATATGGAACAAAGGCACAGATACAGAGTAATTTAAATACTAAAAATTAAAACGTATGGAAAATACCATTGTGGTGAGTCTCATGTGTAGTCCACCAGAAAAAGCACTCTGCCCAACTGGCACAATAAAATCTGTGCCCTTGAGATCAATCCAGTTCAATCAAGTTCATTAACATAAACATATCAGTAAGTCAAGCCTGTACATAGCTTTATTTCCATGCTGCACTTCTCCCTTCCAATGTGCTGAAGTTGCACTGTATTTCATTGGTAGAGTCGCTGTGAAAGGGGTTCTAAAATGGAACTGCATTTCTCAAAAATATGATTGCAAACCTGTGTGACAGATGACCTGGGTTTGAGATTTTATGTGGCACCTTTGTCCACTCACACCAAGGACAAAAAGGAGAAAATGAACACATTAGCACAGATGTGGACAGTACACAGGAACAGAGAGAAAGGCTGAGACTCCATTGATACTGCAAATCAGCGCTCCTCCTTCCCCAGGTAAGATTCTGACAGTGCCTCTGCACCATCATGACAACATGCCTAATAATCTTTGAGAAACCAGACATTCTGCCATGCCAGACTTTGATTAAGGACAAACTTTGAAATCAGGGATCTTTGTTGTATATGCAAGAAGGCTGCGCCAAATTATATACATGCATCAGAAGTACCAGAAGTGTTCTTTCACACTTGGAAAAATATTGTCTGTTGAGGACAAAAGAAAATACAGATCCAAAATCTGTGCGCCAGACATGCTGGAAAACTGCATAAATATATGGAGAGAGGATGGGGAAAAAGAAAAAAATCAAACTCAACCCAAAAAAAAAATCCCAAACCCACACAGTGACCAGCTGCAACAAGCCAACAAATATCTCAATGAGAAGCAACAGCTGGAAATAGTCAACTACAGGACCTACTGCAGACAGAAGCAGAGATCTCAAAAATGTAACCAGCCTAGATGGAAGTGACAAGAAAATATGTTCTACAAAAATCAGCATATGGAATGGGACTGTTTTTCACTGTGCTGCGAACCAAACTACTAAACAATTTTAATTCTTCTTTTTCCATAAGTCTTAAAGTTTTTCTAACCTAACTTCCCCTTCCTTCCCCAGAATACAACACTGTCACGCTGCAGTTAAGAAAATAAAAGTTTCTTCAGTGTTCTTTGCTACAAGTCTCTGTACTCAAATTTTGTGACAAGTGATTGCATCTTATCTAAAAAGCTCAGAATTATGTCATTAATCAACATAATATCCAAAAAAAATCCCCCAACTTTTTCCATCATAAAATAACTTACCTCACATATTTGCTTTAATTTCATATTAATTACCAAGACAAAGGATCAGATAATCAATGTCTGCTTGTTTTTTTTTACTTTTCATCTCATGTTTTTGAGTCTTAAAGACTGCTAAGAAAATACTCACCCAGTTATAAGGGACTCACCCAGTTATAAGGGGATGGTCTAAACACACCAAAATTAAAAACCTAGTTACAGCAGCAATTCCCCATGACAATTTGCACAGATTCCCACTATATACTCTGGTTTTCTCTTGTATCAAAACCCCCCTTCAACATTTGCACATCTGGTTTTTTGCACATCCCTCTTTGGGGAGAGAGAGGAACTCAAAGTTTATTGACATAATGGAAAGATGATATTGAAGGAAGCCAGAGAGACGTGGGCAGAGCAGAATCCCCAACCAGAGGGCAGTAACATTGGAGAAGAAGCACAGGGAACAGCAGATCTTGCTGGTGGCATTAAGCAAGAAAGCCCAAAGTAAAAAAGAGCTCAGCTAACCTCCAATTAGCTGTAAAGATGCACTTTTGCTCTGCTTGGTTTATGTGTGGCTAGGAAGACTTGTTAACTCCCTGCAGCATGTTTGGATGTGTTAATCACTTTAGGATTAAAATAATAATCCTGGCTTTCCTATGCAGTGGTGAAATACAGCACCAATAGGCTTTTCAACTACTATTTACATGGTATGACTCATTAAGTGCTGTTTCAGTGCCATTCTTCCATACACATAAAGGGGGAATCATGACTCCATTCCACATTGAAAGAGTGACAGCTGTCTAAAGGGGGGAGGCCACATCAGACACCAATTCAGTGGTGCTGAACCTGCTCACTCTAGACCTGAATCTGACCCAAAATACCAAACTGGAAGAGAACAAATATGCTCTTTGCAAATATCTCTACTAAAAGCAGTGAATGTATTCAAGTCAAAGTAAGAATCACTAGTTCTGATAACAACATTAAGTTAGCGTCACACTTACAATGTTTAATTGAGGCTTAGAAATCATCACAAAATAAATACACCATAGATTTTCTTCCTCTATGTACACAAACCTCAATATCCAGTACATCTTTGATTTCATCTTTAGCCACAGACAATTGAAAGGTTCAACAAAGTGACTTGATTGTGGTTTAACCTCAAACCTCTGGCAAAACTGGACCACTGAATTCCCTATTCCCTATTATCTATCTTCTCCAAAAGCTCAGTTATGGTTCCCCCAAGTCTTGCTCAGACACTGTGAGTTACCAGAAGACACTCAAACTCATGCCAGCTAACCAAAGAAAGTGCAGCACTGTTGCATTTATTAGGTGTAGCAGTGCAGCTCCAAGAGGAAGAATCCAGTGTTATCATTCAGCTTGTGCTCGACATGACCAACAGCTCCAGCTCCCCAGAGCTCCAACACTCGCCCCATCCAGGGCAAACAGGAGACTCTCTGTGCCTCCTACAGCCCCAGTGACTGGGGCACACAACTTAAAAGTCCACCTTCAGGCTGTACAGAAGGCTCCTGTCATAGACAGCTCTGAGGTGGGATGACATCAACCACAAACATGAAACCTTCTCTCTCTGCAGCTTGAAAACAACAGATGGACTAGCTATCAGAAGGGGAGAAACCTGCACAGTCTGAAGCAAATTTCACATAATTTAATAACATAACAGAGAATCTTAATTTTCAGATGCATTTAAGGCAGAGAAAATAATCACTGTTATACATGTAGTTTGATGGCAAGTAGCTCAAACATGCTTTAAAAACCACATGGTTGGTCAGCTAAAAAAAACCCACAGCCAATGAGATGCAGAGTGTACAAGAATATAGAGAGCTTTGCTTGGACTGCCCATGTATGCACTGTGGAAAGGACACCTGTCAGTGTCATCTGACATCAGATTAGACAAAGATTTTAATATATCTCAATAACAATCTCTTCCACCATAGAAGTCGAGCTTGTGCTTTGTGATACTGCTCTAATTCAGAAGAGCATAATGGGACATTTCACCGCCTGAAGCGAAACAGCCATTCCGACACCCTCTCCTCTCCAGGAGGTTTTCACAGAGACTCATGTTCTCAGTGAGCCAGAAGTTACATGGGATCTGAAATCCATGAGAGCTTTTCTAATTTTACTACACATCTACCTCCATTAGTCCACTTTATTGCTTCAGTCATGGTAAATTCAGGATGTGATACACAATTTACCAACTCTTTCAATAAATAATAGCAAGTCCACCTCAAAAAAAAAAAAAAAAAAAAAAAAAAAAAAGAAGGGGGGGACAGAAAATTTTTCTTCTTTTGATTTTCACACATATTCAGATATGGGTGGATACAAAGCCCTATGCTTTATAGCTGACTTTATAACTTACTGCAGCAGTAAGTGATTACAGGCATTCACTTTGGCTGTTATTTCCGAAACTTTCAAACAAAATCTGCTTTTGCCTACAAGCACAGAGCCTGCCTTTACATACAAGTCTCTTAAATGAGGATTCTGCTACCAGAGTCTCTCTGAAATGAGCCTTAAAGACTGCTAAGAAGTACTTGCTAAGAGTCTCTCAGAAATGAGTCTCTCTTTGCACTTCTAGAATAGAAATTTGCCCAAAAAATGCAAAGGGAAAGGCAGCAAACTGAGTAGATCCCGAGCGAAGAGGTATTATGATTCTGTACCATTACAGTGGGAAAAAATTGCCTCATTAATGCAACAGATTGAGAAGTACAGAGAATTACAGTCTGATAGTGAGAGAAAACAACATGCTCAATATCGTTGCTGTGACCCTTCCACGGAGGAAAGTCTGCACAAGGAACAAGAAATTAAATGGAAAGGCAAAAGAGGAAACACAGGCACCTGGAGAACAACCAAGTAAAGAAAAGAGACAGAGGCATCTCAACACGTACACAGAGGAAAAAAAGAAACAGCAAAGGATGCAGAAAAGGTATCCAGGGAACTTCATCTGGTGAGCAGAGGTCCTGTGCCAAATTTTCAGTCAGGATGACAGATAAACCTTGATGATTGCTTGCTGCCTCACATGCAAGATTTAAAGTTTTGTTTTGGGTTTTTTTTGGTTTTTTTTTTTTGGTTTTTTTTTGTTTTTGTTTTTTGGGGGTTTTTTTTGGTTTTTTTTGGAAACTGAGACAAGTCTCACCCGAATTATTTTATTTCAGAGTAACATTAAATGATCTTTGCTTTTGTCAGTGTACAACATTCCACAATTGAAATAAATGCATCTTGAAAGGACAGCTTTTCAATACCATTAAATAACACATTAAGGGATGGGGAGGCAGAACTTACATTGACAAGACTGCACTTGAGTAACATGTGAAGCACATAAACCATTTGGCTGCAACTACAGAAAGCAATTTAGCCACTGGAATTCCATGCTGATTTTCTGCTTTCTTGGAGAAGAGGGGCATGAAAACCTGCTACTGACATAGCAATCACAAAAGAGCATCTGTCAAAATACTGCTTTCTGGTCTTAAACTGGCAGGGTTGCAGAGAATGACTCTGCTTTTAACTAAAAATTAAAAAAACCCAGAACCAATGCTTTCCCCTGTTCTAAGCAGCAAATGTTAGTATTTCTAACCTAGCAATTTCTGTGTACAAAGTGGAGCAAAGACCATCAAATTGATGATCTAGCTGGAGTGCAGCTTCTTTGGGCCAGTATCAGCAGTTTTGAGTGGTCATGTGAACACGCATCCTCTTCTCATCTCAGCTGAAAATGAGACACAAATCACACACAACCACTTTACCAAGTACAGAGCAGGACCAAGGGACGTAGGAGATAGTAAATGAGGCAATAGTAGTCATTTAGTTTGAGGGCAATGCACAGAAATGTTTGTGTTGGAAATATTAAACATTCATGACTGATATTAATGTAAATCAGACTGTTATTGAGTACTTTGGTCAATTTTACAAAAGTAAAAATTAACATACTGCATGGACTGAGCTTTTCCTGTTTTTCATGACTATTGCACACCTGGAGTTAGTACCTATTACAAACTAGGGAATTTAAATTAAATATAAAACCCCTTGAAGCCATCTCATAGTAACCATTGTGTCAATTTTCTCCTAAGAAACCTGAGAGTGTAAATACTTAGAAAGTGACAGTGAGATGGGAAGGTTCCAAGCTATTTGCAGAATGTAGGCAGAGAGAAGAAACTCTGTTCCTCACAACTCCCTTGGCTCAAAAAGGTTAATCAGACACTTGCTAGTAGGAAAGGCATCCTGTAAATAGAGTCATGGTTTGGTTAAGAGACTACAGTTGGGCTTGGAGGTTTTGGAAAGCAAAATATTGAAAGTATATGTTGGCAATTTTGGTTTATCAATCCAAAGTTACTAAAGATCTTGTTTGCTAAATAGGAAAACTTACAACTCTTTTCCCTTGTTTTATCTTGGTTTTCTGGGGTTTGAGTTTTGTTAGCTATTGACCTTGACTATGCTTTTATACTGTTCATGATGATTGATCACCTCCAATATACCATATTTTCTATTTTTTTTAATTTTATGTCAAATTTCAATTAAGAAGTAAAGCAATTTAACAAAAGAGAAAAGACTTTTTAGTGATCTCAAACTCTTCAGACAAAAACTTTTGCACAAAACACAGGCCAACCCAAACACAAGTGAAATTACCCCCACCCCATTCATCAGTATTTTCATCATCAGAACAGTGATTTTATAGATATATTCAGAAAACTAATATAAATGGTCACAAACATCAAAGCAAATTCTCAGTTTTTACTTAGGCAAATGCCAGGCTGATTCTTCATGTCATGGTCACCTAGCTGTAATCAGAAATACCTGGGCAAAGGCCACACTGAATCCCCCACTGACTGAGCTTTCTCTGTAGGGGAATACACATAATAATATATTATGTATAATCTGTGTATATGGTGATATGTGTCTGTTTATAACAAGCAATATAAAAAGGATCAAGTAGGATTTGTGATAAGGATTTATGCGTATTTTGTTCTAGTTTAGCACTTTTTAGACACTATGACATCATTGTTCACTCCAAAGCTCTTGATGTAGTTAACCTGATTTATAAGAGTATCACATTCCCACTTGGGCACAAGAGAAACAGAATACTGAACATCACCCCTAACAGCCTTCCCAAAGGCACCATCCAGTGTTTCACTGAAGATCTTAAACTCTAATAACACAAAATCCCAGTCATTAAAAACCTTCACACATGAACATATCCATTTACTGTTTCAACAAAAAGCTTCTAACTCAGAGCTGCAGCTCTCTTGAATTAATTGATTCTTTGTTTTACTCTGCCCTCACCTAGGCCATACGAGATATTAGAACTGAATACAAGGAACATCATTATTAAGAGTTTGCATTATCTTATTAATGATGTTAATAATTCTGCAAAACAAATAACACTCAAGACTTTACAATGGACCCAAATGTTCTTTGTGTCAATGGCAGCCAACACATACATATTGCTGCCAGAGTATGAACCTAAAATGAAATTCCTTCTACATAAATTAAAAAAATTTCCTTCCCTCAATTTGTTCCTTAGTGGAACAGCTAACATGGCAAACCTGCTGTATAACCACAATAAAAATTCCAGTGAATCCCTGCATGACTGTTCCAAGTAGGTATGCAGCAGAAGAACTGTATGAGCCAAGCTTTAAATGAAATCTGAAATGCAAGACATGATAGAAAAAAAAAAATCATTTCAGTTTGTACAAAGCATCCAACATTGAAAGAATATGAAACACAATGTGTCTACTCTCAGCTAAAATAAAGAAAAAAAGTATGCTTACTAAATTCACTGCCTGGATTCTCCTTGTCCCCACATGGTTTCTGCTGCACTCCCTTTACAGCCAAGAGATGAAAGCAGGAATAGCTGAGTATTCAAATGGCTGCAACAGTCTGGAATTCTAGCCACTCAATTAGATCTGAGCAAAGCCCCATGATCTTATGCAACACTTGTTTCTTGGATTGCATCACTCATTTACTTCATGTAATATTCAGATTAAGTACAGAATTAATCTTTTCAGATGCAAGTCCAAGGCGGCAGTACAAACGAGCAGGGTGTTTTGGCTGCTGCTCCACTGGGTGGTTTAAGGAATATACCTCTTCCTAGGAAAGCAGGGAGTTTGTACTGGTGACACCAATAAGAAATATGATCTCTCTGTTGAAAGGTGTAAGACATAGTTGAAGACATAAATCATTAGCTGTTTTGAAGGCCAAACTCAGAAACCTGCTTTGCTTTCTCTCAGCTTGCCATCAAACATCCATCTTCAGCAGGGACAAAACAACTCTTCCAACAGGTACTTCTAAATGACCTTTTTCCACAGGACCTGCTCCAGCGATTTAGGGCAGCCTCTAGATCCTGTGAATTTTTCTCCTTCATCTTTGGATCGCTAATTTTTTTTACTTTTTTAAAATTCTCTCCCTACTCAACACCCCACAACAGCACTGCAATGACATGACCTCTTTCTCTGCAAAACAGGGCTTAATCACCTCAGCAGAGGCAAGAACAGGACAATATAAACCCTCCTAGGGGAGGGCTGTATTGCCTCTGATGACGATAAGGCAGTTCTTTCCTTTATTCAGACACTTCCTTTCTGCAAACTTCTTTAAAAAACTTGCTGAGTGTGGACAATCCTCCAACAACTTTGTCAGGGATGGAAGGTACTCCTTAGCCCATATGATATTCCATAAAGCCTTCCAACAATCCCAGTGCTTCCCACTACCACCCACTGTTTGAGTGGAGTTCTGATGCCTCAGGGCTGGGACAGCCTATAGAAGAAGGCCTTGTGCAAAAAAATAACTGGGCACCCCCTGTCAAACCTCAGAGGTTATTAGCCAGGTCATGACATGCAACTGTGGGCCTGATTTTCTGAGTCTGAGAAAATCAGGCCCAAATGAAACAACTGAGTAATTCTCATCTCCTTAGGAAGTCCAGTTGAAGCAAAAGTTTGGGGTACTATTAAAGTTTTTCTCTGTAAAATCTAAGTCTGAAGTCTAACAAAACAGCACAGCAATCAGTCTGCAAGTCTGAGAGAGAACTACCACAAAGTTTCTGTGGTGCATGGAAGGTGAAACAAGTTAAAACTCTGGTTTTCTGCATTTATGAAAGCAGTCAGGAATTACTGGCCAAATGGTTCTAAATATAAAGATGAGTTTTAGACAATGGAATGGCTAAAGTCAACATTACAGGTGAAAACTTTGCTAGAGCAACCCTAACATGGAAAAATATGCATTTTATGCAAAATCATAAATACTAACCTGCATGAATGAAATTCAGAACTACTAATTTAAAAAAATTCTGAGTTACTAGTGCCATTTTCTTTGTTTCCCATTGTGTTCCTTGGTTGACTTGCAGTCCTAGATAGGGTCTGATCCAGTAAATGTTTCCAGATGTAAGGCTTGTATTTAATACTCCACCTAGAAGTAAATCTTATTCCCACTAGTTACTGTTTGTATAACCCTTCAGAGTTCAGCCTTAAAGTAAAAAGGGGGGGAAGTAAAAAAAATAAGTCCATATCCATTGGAAAGTTAACAACTTCCTTATTCCCTATCAAAGAGAAGGGAACACAGACCTAGGCTATCAATCAAGATCTGCAGATCATCCATTTTAGTAAGATAAAATTCCCACTGCCTTCCATAGAACATGGGACCTCCCCCAGTCTTTGCCAACCTGACTCGGAACCACGCAGGAAGGAGAGTGTGGAGACAGCGACAATCTCCTGACCCTTCCCACTGCTCTGAGAAATAGCAAAGCTTCCCCAGGGCATCACCTGCCACTGGAAACACTTCAAGGGGGCAGAAGGAAGCTGTTACCTGGATTCCCACACCACAAACAAAGGAGAGCACATCCCTCTTTGCAGCACTCCAGCAGTGCCCAAACCGTGCGGCCAGCCCTCGGCTGCGCAGGGCACAGATCCCTTCCCACAGCCTCCAGCACCCCTTGGGGCATGGACTCAGTGACCCCAGGCATTGCTATCATTTCTCAACCTTCCTTCAAACTCAGACCACAAACCCAGCAAGACATGGCAATGCTAAAAGCTACTTTCTCCTGCAGAGAAGAGAAAACTCCTGCAACCAGATCTATGATGCTGACAGTTCTCCTGTGTCCCACTGCATGCCAAGAGGAGAAATCAAACAAATGCTTTCAACACTGGCAAGAAGCCATAATGGGATCTCTAAGACTTAACTTCCTGAAAAAACAGAAATAACTTCTACTTATATCCAGAAATCCAGTGCCTCTCAGATAATTTACCTTTCCCAAAGCCAAACACAGATAAATATGCACAATACAAACTGCCTATAAAAGTATGTTCAGAGATCTTAGGAGAATCTTCTTTCTGCTTTTTGCTGTTCCTTGAAACAGCATAAGTGACTTTTTTTTGAGCTACATCGTTTTGCCTCTTTTGAGAAAAAGAAATCAAGTCCTTTCGCCTAGAAATAATGTAAAACTTGATTTATTAAGGTAAATTTCAGAAATAAGAAAACAAAAAAGTCAAAGTAATAGAACATTCCAGACAGTTTATTAAATAAAATACAGCAGCACCTCTTGGGTGCTGGAAGCATTCATGCTTCAGCCTGATGCCTTTACAGCAGCCCCGTCATGTGTTAATGATTACATATATTCATTCACTACCAAAAATAGTTTCCTCTAGAATTATGCACAAAGAACATTTGTCCACAGTGAATTTCAAGCTTGGCTAGTCTGCTTGGGTTACAGTTACTCCTAATTTTACAGTGGCAAAAATCCAGAAATCTACTTTGTGCTAGCAGTTTATCTTTTATGTCAGAAGACATTCTCCAGTAATTCAAAAGCTGGGAACGTAGCAGAACCTAAAAACTGAGATCTTTACTGATGGAGTTATCACAATACACAGACTACCATAACAAAATCCCAATTATCTTATCTGGAAAAGCATTTCTCTCTCTCCTTCAACCCCCCTGCTTCTCCTCTAATTTTGGTCTCCTTGGGAAACCATGAGTAGGATCTTCCTGATCGCTTTCACATGCCTGAAGGAATCAGTACACGCTATCAAGACCGAAACATTTGCAAGCTGAGTTTACAAGTTACAAAACCAGTAGAAAAGGAAACAACCAACAAAAAATCATGTATGTTTTTAACATGTCCACTGTCCTACAAAATATGAGTGCTGGAGTTGTGGGGGAAAGCTGCTGCACATTTTCCAAGTAAAGACACGTATTACTTACGGTGTAAAACCATTTTATATATATTTTAAAAGTTAGCCACATAGAAGTCTCTTGAGGATTTCTCCTGTGCAGCTTTGAAGCCATATATTCTCCCCCTCCCCCCTCCTTTTTTTTTTTTGGATTCAGAGAAAAATTGCTCCATTCCTGCTTGGAATCCAAAGGAGAACAGGAAGTAACGTCTGAGCTCCATAGAGATTCATTTTTATTTGCTTACAGGACGTGGCGGATTCAAAAACTGGCTTCATTTTCCAGTATCCTTAAAGGACCTGACTTTTTTTTTTTTTCTTTTTGGCAGGGAGCATGGTTGGAACTTCAAGTTCAGCCAAAATAGACAATAAAACAGTAAGAAGGCATAATGCCAAAAATGCAAAGGCAGCAGCGTCCAGAGCATAATTCCACCCTTTTTTCTCTCCCCCCCACCAATGATTTACAGAGGAAAACGTAAAAAACAGAAAACCTTCTTTGTCCTAGAATGAACTCATATTTTAACAGCCTACAAACATCTCAGACCCACTGGAGGCAAACTAAAGAATGATATTGCTCATTTAAGATGACAGATTTTTTTTTTAATCCATATGTTTTATTGTTATGTTCTTTTGAATATTCTACTTTGTTCTCCTTCTTGGGAGAAAACATTTGTACGAAGTAACAACATGTGGAATCTCTCACACAACACAATATGAAACTTGGTTCAAGAGTAGCCTCTTTTTTTTTCTCCTAGTTCATGATACGCATTTTTAGACATTATTCTCACTGAAGTATGCCTGTGTTAGCCTCTAAGCCAAAACAGTCACAAGTAATTAAAAAAACCCTCATTTGCTGTAGCAAAAACTGATTTTTTTTTTTCCTCTTTGGGAGGGTCTAAGCTGCAAATAATGCTACAAAAATGATGTGAAATGACCAACAAATAAGTAAAGCTTCTTTGTGAGGATATGTGCAAATGTTTCCTCACGTTTTCAACAGGAAGCTCGGCAGGATGAGTCTGGGGGAAGGTCTGGAAACTGTATAGCAAAATTGGAGGGAAAGACAAAAATAGATTTTAAAGAGGATATTGTCTTCCTTACTGCATTAATCGTTGTTTGGAATTAGAAGCTAACTATTCAGTGTTTCCTTTCCATTATATAAAATTGAACCTATATAATTTGCAGAAAATATCCAGAAGCCACACAATGCCTTCTATTTATTAGTAAGAGTCAAAGAACTACCTCTGTGGAAGCCTGTGTCTAACTTGGAAACCAAAAAATGGCAAAGTAGAGGCCAGTTCCTTTAAGTAAGAAGTGCAAAGTGTACCTGAAAAATATTAACTTTTTCCTTCTAAAGAGAGGAAAGAAAAAATAACCATGACATGTGCATTAAAAACAATTAAACTGTTAGTTGAAGACAAAAGGATAGACTTTCTGGCAGGGTGCAAAGTATTTTTGCAAAGCATTTGTGAGGCCAAATGTGTGTGACTGTAAGGAAAAAGACAGAAAAGCCCATCAAATCAGCAAGAATTTAAACAGATGGTTTTCTGAGGAACTGTGGTATGAGATCACTTTGAAACAGGTAAGGCAAAATGGCACAGCAAACTGAGCTAGGGAAAATAAAGCTCTTCCAGCAGGATTAGTAGGAACACAGAACAATCAGCAATGGGGGGTAAAAGGGAGAAAAACCCCAGCTTCTGAGTTAAGTTTCATGGCTGCAGCATTTCAGGTTGCCCCATTCAGAGAAGAAAATGCAGCAGGTAAAGTAAGTTTAAATACAAATCCGACAGCATCTGCACAAACTTCTGCTGACCCTGGAAACAGAAAAAGGCAAAACAAAACCCCACAAAAACTTTGCACCCCACGCAGACAATCAGGAAAATAGACCCAGAAAGGATGAAACCATTGGCTGCTAAAGATTCTTTACCAAATCCCTGTGATTTTAAAATGATGAATGATAGCTTGCCTATTTGAATGCTCCAATAAACAAGTATTTCCATGAGAGATGTATCTTGCTTATTGTCATGTCAAAAACCATATGCCATTAGTAGAGCTAAGACCACACAGCATTTTGGACTAAAGTGGCCTTCTAAAAGAAAAAAAAAAAAAAAAAAAAAAAAAAAAAAAAAAAAAAAAAAAAAAAAAACCACCACAATGGAAGATAACAATATAGCTGCTAAAAATACATCCACTAGGATGCCTAGGTTTCTAGAGGAAAAATTAGGTTTTTGATTATGTATGGTCTGGACAGAAAGCTCAACTTCATCTGAATCATTATGCCTCTTGTGAAAATTCAATTTCCAGTCCATTTTGTATCTATCCTATACAGGAAGTTGAGCTTGCTGGCTGGCAGAAGGAACCTGTAGGGGCGTGTTAGGAAAATGCACTAAGCAGCACAATTCCCAACTGCTCCAGCATCTCTGCCCAGCTGGGTGCTGTGACACCTGGACACCTCTCAGGCTCAGAATTTGAGGCAATTCCCAACTGTTTTGCATCCATTTGTCTCCAATCACAAGGCTGATCCCTTGTACAAATGAGAGCACATAAGAGCAGTTTAAATTTTCAAGCACTTTCTGTGTGAATTTTTGTCAACTTATATCCCAAACTTCATCCAAAATTGAAGTCTGCTTTACCCCACAGCTAAATAGGTCAGTCTGCAGTTCTGAAATCATACACAAGAAATAATAACCACCATTTGTACCACAAAATTAGTGTGACTCCTCAGGACACTACAAACCCAGCACAGCAGATGCACTGGGGCATTTTAGAGTGGAACAATATTGTTGCAATATGCCCCAATGGTATCAATATCTTTTGGGTCTGTAAATGTAAATGATGATTACATCCAAAGAACCTGGAGATGGGTGCTCCAAGTCAGGGCTGTTTGTAGTTTGGGTTTGGTGTTGATTGCAGGTGAGGTGAGGGACAGTGTTTGGTTTAGGTTTTATTTTCAGGTTCTTTTTCTTTGTTTTGCTGATTTTTTTATGTATATACAAACTCAAGTGGGAGAGACAGACAATGGAATCTGTCCACTGTTCTGCAGTGACGTCAGGTGAAAGGGCTCATCTGAATTCCAGGAGCAGCAAAGTACAAAGGGAGCTGATTTTAGAGCTGAATAATTTTCACTCTAACAGGAATTACTCAGCATTATCAGAGATCCTGTGTGTGTTTATTTACTGGTACCATGTTCTCTGTTAATGACCCAAGAAGAAAAAAAAGCCCATCCCCACATGCTCTTTATCAGCCTCAGGAACACTGTTCAAACGACAGCAGAATGGTTAAGTGGCCTAGTGGGCCTACAACCAAGAAAGAGAGCTAAGACCAGAGGAATGGGAACCAAGCCAATTGTCTAGACAGCAGGCAAAAAAACATGCTGGCTAAATTTAATCAGCTGCCTCCTTTACTTTGTAAAGTGAATGGGTAGATTAGAGACAGGGTGACACATAATTTGTGATTGAAATTGCTTGTTTAATCATAATTTAAAAAGAGATGAACTTATCCCAGTTCCATATCCATCATTCTTATATGCACACATAAACCAAGAGCCATCTCCACAATAAACAGCAATTGGTGAAAGCCTCTAGCTTCAGCAGTGGCTCTGTGCCCTCTGTATCTTCATAGATTCTTTTGCTGATCCCCTCACTTGCCTTTACAAGAGAAAAAGAAGCCCTTTTTCAAGCTACCATAAGTTTTCTGCTCTTCACAGAGGGTCTTTCAAGATTCAGACTGGCAGCTTCTTTCTTGAGAAGGGGCAAAGTTGGCAAAGGACAAATAACATGATTTATAACATCTACTGACTAGGATCCATTGGCCAGACTGTGGTACAGAACAGCTGGCAGGACAGTGAACAATAGTTCTTATTAGAAGTCCGCTATTTAAACCCAGTAAATATATCCAAAATTTGATCCAAAGCATTAGAGGAAACAGTGAAATTCTAAAACATTAGGGGAGGTGGGGGACAGGCATGGGGAGAAATCTTCCTTGGGTAGCATAGATGTTTGTAAGTCTTAACACCCAATTTAACCTTGCTCTAAAATTTAAGGTAGAATTGGTGATTACAGACCTCATACAGTACATCAGCAGTGAGACAGAAAGCAGAAAAAAAGGAACATTAGAAACACTCACGGCAAAAGAAGAAAACTATCAATCCCAAAATGGTGTTAAGGTAATTTCTTAAGTTGCACCTCTCACCAGCATTTCTGTCTTAAATGACTGAGATTTGAGAAAAAGCAAAATGAGTTGGTAAGATTATCCCTGGTCACTTTTAATCTGTAACACAGCCACAAAATTTTCAACCCAGTGGAAATTGTAATGAACATCTGAATATCAACCAATACTGTTGTTAGAAGTTTCAGCTCCTCACATACTTTGATTACGTTGCTTATGGCAGCAAAAATAACTCTCAAGTAATTGTGGACAGAATTGACAAAGTTTTGCTTAAATCTACTCTAAAAAGTATTCAAATGAAATATTTAATGCTGAAACAGTCAACCTTGTGAAAGTAGTAACTCTTTTTGATTTGGGTTTTGGTTTTTTTTTTTTAAGAAAAGTTCAAATTACTTTATATTACTTTCTCAGGTTGAAGTAAAGTATTTTTAAAAACAAAGAATGGTTCCAATGAACATCCAATGTGAGGATACTGTAAAAAGTTAAAAGATTTACACTTCTTTAACCTAAAACAAAATCACCAAAATATATTTAGAATAAATTTAAATAATGTTTAGATTAAAAAGAGTAAAGCCATGGAAATGCTGCACAGTGCTTTCTGAGACGCTCCAATGAGTTACAACAAGCTTATTCATTCCAACAGCAATAGCTAAAATGCAGAATATACACAGAAAACATATTCAAAGTTCATAATCACAAGCATTGATGTTAAAAATCCTATCTCCTGCCCTTAGACTCAGAGAACATATACACACCATAAAATTCACACTACAGTTCAAATAACCCCTATTTCACATGATGTCAGAAGTGACAGACCAAGTTATTTATAGGCTTTTGATCATGTCTGTAAAAAAACCAAACAAGCTCAAAAAAATTGCATCTGATTTACAGATAATCATGATCAAAGAGATTATATTTAAGTGAACGGCTATGATCACAGCAGGTTCCCATAATCACCTCACAGTATAAAATACTGAAAAATAAACACTTTCCTGCTCACCAAAGGAAAGCATGGATATAATTTGTTAAATCAACATATTGCCTCTTAAAAATGTCTGCTAACACATAACTACAATATGCCGATAACAACAAACACATATATCTCCTCTTTATGGATACACAGAAACACCCACACTTTAATTTTTTTAATAGGTGCAACTATTTAAAAGGGGGAAAAAAACTCAGAAGAATCAGCAAGTGAACCTATATGAATTCAATTGACTACTACTGGGTTCACCTACAAAATAAAACACTGCAGATGATTTTCAGTCAGTTTGCAAGCTATTATCTTCCACTACAGGGTTGCTTGGGGTTCCATGCACCTGCATGAAAGCACACCAGCACAGAAGAGAACAGCACTAGAAGCAAGACAGGCTTAAAACTAAAAAAAAATTTTAAAAAAAAAAAAATCCTGTATTTGCACTAGGAAAGATCCTGTTCCTCAGTGCCCTGCAGAGCTTCTGTGACTGTATCACCTCTTAGAAACAGAAAATGCTGGATAAACCAAATCACTACAGGGCACAGATAGTCGGGGCTTTATTTCAGTCCATATTCAAAGCATATAGGATCTAAAATACAGCCCTCAAAGAGGACGGATTTCAGCCTTTCTTTACTGCCTTAGATATACAGAGGAACAGGCAGAAGGCACAGGCTCTGAGTCCTGAAACTGTGAAACAAGATGAAGATGGAAGACAAAATTCATATGTTCATGAGAGAGCAAACACCTAGTCTAGCAACTTTCTGATATCCATAAATGCATACAATGGAACAAATGTTAAAAAATATAAGGAAGAGGATATAAAGCAATGCAAGTGACCTGGTATAGCAAACTGGTATGTATTTGATTCCAGGGTTAAAAGTTAAATGAACAGACACATCCTGGCAAAAGGCCAGCTCCTAACAGAACACAAACCTCGTAAGATTTGAGTTCTGGTTTTGATTTCAAACCCATGAACTTTAAGTGGATTTGAAATCACGCACAACATGCCTAGCCATTGCTATTCATAAGAGGAAAGACAGACAAACAAGCTCTTATTGGGGCACAGATCACCCTGTGGCTCCCCAGCCTGAAGCTGGCAGAGCAGAGCCTGTGCATCCCGCTTGGAGACGGCACAAAAGAAGTGACCTGCAGCTGGCAGTGCCCCTCCTGGGACTGCTGAGCAATCCAAAAGCTCTCTTTTGTCTGGGCTTTGCTGCTGTTGTTGTTGCTAAGTTTACAAGAAAAGGTTTCTATTCAAGGAAGTGAAGAAGCAGGGACTGGGGAACCTCCTGCAGCATTTCAATGGCCTGGCTGGAGCTGTACCCACACACAGCAGTGATGTTACAGTGCCCACGGGCTGGAAAAACAGGAAAAAAACCTCCAGAGATCAGCACAAACTCTTAGAGGCAACCAGGTGTAACTGGGAAAGGGATATAGCATTCGAGGCACACTGACACTTCCTTTTCACACCTGCAGAGAAGCTGCTCTGTCTCAATCTCGCTTGCTTTTTCCGGTCTCACACACACAGCAGAAACTTCTTTTTTTTTTAAATACGTAAAATTTCATTTATGTTTGGAAATCTAGAACAGGCTTCAAAACTGAATGGTAAGCACCCTACTAGCTCTGACTCTGACACTTGTACAACAACTGCATCGTTTTTGCCTGAGATAACTCCCCCTTCACCTGAAATGGCATATCCTAATCCTGTCCTAAGAGAGTGTTACCACCATGCTTGACTTGAATTAACTTTGAAAAGCAGACAGGATGAAGATACTGCTGCAGCTGGAACATGCTACAGCCCAGTGCTCTGTGTCATCCATACCTGGTCTCTGGAATACTTAGGAGGTTTAGGTTGGGTATCAGGGAAAGGTTCTTTCCCCAGAGGGTGTTGGGCACTGCCCAGGCTCCCCAGGGAATGGTCACAGCCCCAGAGCTCCAGGAGAGTTTGGACAGTGCTCCCAGGGATGCACAGGGTGGGATTGTTGGGGTGTCTGTGCAGGGCCAGGAGTTGGACTGGATGATCCTGGTTGGTCCCTTAGGATTCTATGAGCACTGTACCCTCTCTGGAATAGCCAGTGTTCTGAACGAGTAAAGCAACAGTGCAGACTGGTTCCTGCCATCAGCAGAGAATACCAGAACTGTTAATGACAGAGAGGAGCAAGAAACTCATTCTTCAGCTTTTTCTCCTTTCCAGCAAGTTCAGTCAGAGCAAATTCTTTGGCAAAAAAAAAGGTAACAAAAAGATCCAAGAAATCAAACATAAATCTGGTCATCTGCCGAGAGGGGAAGAGCAGAGGGAAGAAAACTGGCAGGCTTTACTATTAAGCACACTTTGTGTTATCCAACAGATCCAAGAGTAACATACAGCAACTGGACTCTGTACAAGAAATCTATTATACTGCCTGCTCTCAAGTTAAGTATATTGCTGATTTCAGAAATATCAGAATGCCTAACTCTGGATGCCTCAGGAAAAAACAAGAATAAATTTGTGTTCTATTATGCTTGAGACCGACCAAGTAAAAATTTTTCCATGAAAGCTGTTCCTCAGCAATGAACCAGGTTTTCAATAAAGCCTTTTTTTTTTTTTTTTTTTTTTTTTCTTTTTGTGAGAAGTATCTGCTTTTGGATGCTTTCCTGAGTTGCAATCCAGCTAGGAAACTGGGACCCTGGAGCAAGTAGGCTTATTTTTATAATGAAAACCTGAAGTTTTCAGTTTTTCATTTTAAATCTGTAATTCTCTTTGGTGGGAACCTTTTTCTGGTGAGACCTCTTTTTTTGGGTGTTTCCAAGTAGGGAATCCCTTTAGATTCCACAATACTGGTATATTTTAGATTTTAGAGGAGCAAACCATTCTTTTTTGCAGTTTTAGTTTTCCTTTAAGTAAAACTCAAAGGAAAATACTGATCACATGAGATCATAGTCTATTCTGACCTTGATCAGAGCTAGGGATCCTTAGGACTTATAGACCTGCAGCAGTAGTTCCTGACCTTCCTGTTTGCATAGATTATACTAAAAATAAAGAATAACTGTTAATATGGCCTAATTACTCCACTTCTAAAGTCAAGAAAATCTTACATTAAGGCCTTCTAGCATGAAAAGCTTCTTTGTATATTTTTTTAAAGCTTACTTTTCACTATTTCATCAGGGAACAAGTGCTCCCAGACAGAAATCACAGTACCAATCTATAATCAGGGTTACATGTTTATGGAAAAAGTGATAAAACTCTGAAAAAACTGTCCCATAACTGAAGCGCTCCACAAACACTTTTGTAGCAAAATTAGTAAAATAACTTAGAACCAAGAAAATTGCTTTAGACTCAATTAAAAGAAAAAAATCAGTGCCTAGGAAATCTGCACCCAAAAGTTTTATTTTCTTTTAAACCTTTTTATATAAACACAGATTCAATGCTAAGTATGAAGCAGGCCATGTTAAATTCAACAACAAATTTTTTAAAGCAATGGTTAACTATTTTTCTACATTTTTAATGAAATAAGCCATCCTTAAATGCAAGAGAGTCTGGACAGTTACAAATATTTAGATTCATATTCTCCCTTGGAGAATACCTTCAAGGCACTGATCAATAGATTCCTAAGATTAAGAACTACATTAATAATAAGCACTTGCTATCTGTTACACATAACTTTGTTTATACACAGAGAGCGTAAAGATTTTTCTTTTTCTCTCTGCCTTCCCCAAACTTACAAATCAGCAAGACTGGTCACATAACAAGTGCAAAACAGCAACTGAACCTGTTCAACGTGCCTGATATTTGGATTAAAGCATTAATTCTGCTAGCTAGCAGCTCTTTTAAGATACTTTTCATATTGAGTCAATAGTTTTGTGCTATTATATATAGTCACAATACCTTGATTGGATTTCTTTTAAGACTGCAATCTTATTCTGTGAGACAGCACTAATTAATTTTAAAAGATCTCATACAATCAGGCCTGCTTGGCTGTGCAACAGAAATCAGAACCTAGAGTGCCAGTGAGTACTATCTATTCAGAGTAATATGCATTATGTATAATTAAAAATGGATAACCACACTGGCTCCATAGACAGCAAACTTTTCCAAATTCCTTTTCTGTCCCACAAAACCCATCTGTGGGTTTCCAAATTTGCAGTTGAATACTAACAGGGATGCATGAGCAACTCACTTCTAGTGGAAGAAAAAGAATTATGCATCTTTTTGACTCCCTACCTACTAATGAAGGTGAATGCCATCCTGCACAGCAGAGGATTCCTTAAGGCATCACTTCTGCATCATAAAACGTGTATACAACTAAAGCTGTGCAGAAACTGGAGAATTAGAAGACCAGGTAGGAACTCTATTTCATACCTCATAAAAGCATCAAATGTTCTAGCAAAACCTACAAAGATCCAATATCTTCCCTCAGGTAAAAACCCAACTTTTTCAGCGTTCTCAACCTTTGACATTTTATGTACAGCCTTAATCTTAGGGGAACAATAAGAAGAATTTAAATTTGAACAATACAGAAGTCAAATGAAAGACAAAAGCATTCAATTTTATAACTGATGGCCATTCCAATTGGAAAAATAACCATATTATTTTCCCCTCATTTATTTTAGGAGACATACAATACATTGCAAACATGACTCCTGGAGAAGCAAAAAATTAGGACTGACATACAAATATTTCATAGGGAAAGAGTTGGGTGCAGGGGAATGACCAACACACAGCTCAGAAGGCAAAGCCATTAAATCCAGCTTACAAGAATCATGTGTCTGGAATTAAAAGTATAGCATTTCAGCATGTTTTTTACAAAAGAGAAAAAAAAATCTCTGAACTCTCCCTCACTTTTCCAGACATTGAAAAAATATACCATAGAAGATGTTGAGAAAGACTGTAGAGCACTGTTGGAACTGCAATGTGTGCAGTTTGTGATGAAAGCCTGTGCCATGTTTATTAGGGGCCACTCAAAGAGTCTCACATTTTCTTGTCTTTGTCCTTCACACTTCACTATCCACAGGGAGTGGACAAACAAGCTGACATGCAGACATGATTCCATACAGCTACAGTGCATGTTTTGATGCAGCATTTGGTGCACAGCACATGCTCCAGCACATTCTTGCCACCCCCAGGAACTTTTGCCTATCCATTTCATTAATCATTCTACCAACTTGTGGGTAGACACCAGCTAAAGAAAATACAGTTCTAACTTCCCTTACATGCCAGCAAAATAAGTAACAGTGCTATCTGCTACTTCAGCATCTTAGAGTTGTTTTAACACTTCTGAAAGGTTACAGAATGAGAGCAAAACCAGAGAAGCTGTATTTCAGTATTCACAGTGTATTCCTAAGAAGCCAACACACCCTCAGCTTCCATATCCATTTCAACACTTCAACACTTCTGTGGTTCCAAAGCTAAAAAGGCGCCTGGGAATGGAGTAGCTGTACCTACTTTATCTCTCTCATATGCTTCTCCCCAGTATCACCAGAAGGGTATAGATAACTCCATTTCTGTCCAAGATATGCAAGCAGAGGGCAGCCTTCATGCTTGACACAGTATTGAAATATGATGTTTTTCTAACCTCCAGGAGCTTCACTTCTCCAAAGTGAAAAATGTTATATAAATAAGACAACTGAGAGCTGGATTACAGCAGAACTGTATCAGTATATATTGTATCATTCATTGTCAGGTGTGACATTCCTACTGAAAGGATTTTTCAAAAGCTTAATTTAAAGGTACTATAGCAAATGAGAGAAGCCAAAACACTAAAAGTGGAGCCCACTTCCACTGGGAAGGATGGGGCAAATACTGGTGGAGCCATGACGCACAATGAAAGCAACTACTTTAAACTCATCAGAGTGACAATTCCAAAAAGTTTAGAAGAATTTTTTTTAATCCTGAAACACAGGAACATCTTTTTCTAGTGTGGAAACCAAGCAGTATTTGTTGTTTATCTCTGCACAGAGGGGCTGAGCTAATAATGATGTGACACCATGGCCATATATAGGCTCCAGATTGCCAACACATGCAGCCAAGGCTTGCTTGCTGAACTAGCTCCTGAAAAGTGTCAATACATTCCTATCCATGTTTAAATTCCACTCTCAGGATCATTTTGTTGTTGCACAAGAAAACCAGTGATAAATTAACACATGACAGGATTCAGGCTTAAAGACACATTAAAATACCATTCACTATCAAAGTATTGCAAAAGGACACTGTGAGTCCTCCTAATGGTAAGACTCAGCAAATTATGTCTGTCTTTTAAAATGTTTTACTGAAAACATTTAGGCTCACCAAGACAAGTTTGATTCAACCAGGCTGGAACAGCCACACAGAAGTTGTGTTTGCAGAGTACAAGGCTGGGGGCCTTCAGCAAAGTTAAACCCAAACAAAACTGGAACAAAATTGACAGTGAGGTCAGTAGGTAAGCACAGAACTCCAAACAGCTGTGGCCAAGAGCATGCTTGACCATACCCTATGTCACAAAGGTAAGATCTATTAGGAGAGCCTTCCTTTCATTCACTATGGAAAATGTTTAGTGGAAACTCCATGGATTTTAAAATCAACCTTTTACATTCGTCCCAATTCACAAACCGGCATCCAGCTACATTCTGAACAAAGCTACTGACAAGTACTGCACAGAAAAACCAACACTTGCCTGATTTTCCTTCGTTTATTAGAAGAAACACTCATTCTTAATGCAAAGACACTTTCTTTAGAACTAAACAAAGGGAGGCATCTGACTAATAAACAGACCAGCAAGCCAGCAGCTGGACCTTTGATGCACATGCCATTGTCTCAGCCTCTCCAAGCCCGTGTTCCTGTCACAGGCTGCCAGCAGGTACAGGTGGCAGTGACAGGAGGCAGGCTGCTGCTGCGTCCTGCTCACAAACACACAGCACTAGGTGACTTCCTTTCAGTTACAAGCCAACCAATATTCAGTAGTGACAGCTTTTCTTCTCCCAAGTTTCTGTGTATTATGTTAAAATACCAGCAAATTATACTATGGAATAAAAGGAGAAACAACTATGTAAGCTGTTTGCATTTTGAAATTTAATTTATAAGTTAGAAGTTTCCCTCTTCCCTTTTCACTTTAAAGCATCTTGGACAAAAATTTAAGGTTTATTTTACTAGAAGTATTAGTAGACTAGAATTAAGAATTGTTTATGAAATGAATCCTCCAATCTTGCTCAGCTGCACACATCTTCTCCCTACCCTAGCAGAAATAACTTATGCTAGTAGTAACACACTTCATCAAATTGGAGCCAAAGAAATGGACTTGTGAATCAGCTATTTTATGAAAGACAAACTATTCTTTGGTAGAATTATAGTAACAAGCCACAGTGGAGGTTCTGGTAATGCTGCTTTCTGACAACAAGTGACTTTTTCTAAAATAAATGACACAAACCAACCAGTGCCTCTCTTACCTGAGCTGCACCTCTCAATGAACTAACAGGAAGATTCAAAGGGTGGGAGTCATAAACAGGTAGGGGAAAACTTAATTAAAATATTAAGCTATTAAAAAATAACAAGAAAAACAATAAAACCAAAGGGCCCTGATTTACAGCTGGAAGCAGCTCATTTCCTCCAGGGGAGTCTGTAATTACCTGCTGAAGGGATTTATGCTGGCTAGGGAACTACCACTCCCTTCAGCTGCTAGCAGCACTCTGCTGCTCCTGGGCAATGCACAGAGTGTTTACACCTACAGCTGATCACTGCAGGTCATTTTCATGCCCTTTTCCACCCAGAACCTGGAGAAACTTAACTATTGCCAGCAATTAACACTGTACAGAAGTAACTTTTTACTTAGGAAATGCATAAAAGGAGAAGGATAAGCCCAAACGATTCTCACATTTGTAAAAGTCTGAGAAACGTTCATCTACCCTATCCACTACTTCATCAGCAAAGATCTATGTTAATTCAAACAATTTGATCGGCCTGACACGAGGGCCATGCTATTTTTTGAAGTTTATAAAGAACTTTCCTACCTAGACAAAACGGAGGAATAAAGTAAGTCAGGACCAGAAATCACAGAGATATTCAAACACTAATGTCAAACATGAGTTACAGAAGACTTTCAAACTGCTTTACTTCCTTCTACCCTGATCTAGTGAAAACATCGTGTCTCTTTCCTCCAGCCATTGCTGTTTCCAAGTAAACATCCAAATCCCAAAGATGGTATAGTACCACACAGTAGGCTCATGGGGCACTCCTGAGAGATTTCCCTAAGGCACACAGGTCACAGGATTAGAAAAAAATCATTAAGCATCTAAAAATGTGCTCTCCATCCATACAAAAATCTGGCTTAGTTTACTGAAATGGAAAAAGGGTTCTGGCTGGCTGTGCCAGGTTTCCCATGCAGAGTGGTACATTTTCATATGTCTGGTTACATAATGGGGAATCCTTTCCACTGGTATATAAATATATAAATGATAATATCCCCACCTTAATAAAAGTGTATGCAGCAGTAAGCTCCTTCTGGGGGATTGGGTGGGATTATGCTGCCTAGTTACACTGTAGGTCCTATTTTCATGCTATGAATTTATCAAGGTTTCACTCTACATAGGTAGGTTCTTCCTCCTCTCTGCCCACCAGAACACTTAGCATGAAGTAACTTATCTTCCTTAAGACTCACATTTACTTTGTAAAAAAAATTAAGTACATATTTCTGATGCAGATTATGAAGTTAACTATACTCTCCGATTAACCCATATTTTATTCCTCAGCTCTTCTGCAAGCAATTTCCTCCCAATCCCATCCTTATCCTGCATTCTTGGGAAAAAAATTAAAAAAAGAAGAAAAAAATGTTTTTCAGGGGATCTCAACCATGTAGTGGACAAAGGCATACAGAATACCCTGTGCATTTGGATTTTGTTTTTTTCTGTGAATGAGGAAACACAGTCTGATGATTTACATTTCTTCAGTGAGCTTTACATTACTTATACACTGGAAACCAGAGCATTTAAAAGTAAGCATCAGCCATAATGATGAAAATTCTGAAAGTCTAGTCAAAAGAATAATGACCAGGCAAGTTTATTTTTAAAAGCCACCAGTTATTTTCAGGTCATTTAACTTTACAATATTACCTATTGCTTTTGGAAAATATATATAATATATTTTGAAAGAACAGATTTCAAAACAGGCAGCCCTGTTCTCCACGGGAGAGGGAGGCACTGCATGGCTGCAGCCCCTCAGCTACTGCAGGGCTCAGTCCCAAGCACCAGTGTCTACCTTCACTAACATATAATTGACTTTTTTTAAAAGAGTCATTTTGTCATAAAATCCTACATGGAGACAAGGTTTCATTTAACTACCTCCCTGCAAAGTAGAGGGTCAGCACTGAGACTGTCCTGTGCTGGGTGTTTTGTGAACGGAGAGCTGATGTGGCCTTTGCTGAGGCAGCTGTAGCAGGGCCAGTCAACTCAAATTAAAGGCCAAATTTATAGACAGTAACGTGCTTATACGTGACCAAGTCACAGATAATGCACAAATTAAAATTAACTAACTAGCAATGTTTAACCATGAGATTCTGAAAACTTGTGCAAAGCAGCGTCAGCTTACTTCTGAGTCACATTTAAGGCCTTTAGGTATTTAGCTCTACAGCAAAACCATTTTAAAGCTGTATGTACATGGCATATACCTCACTACTGATACTGTAAATATGAACAGAGGTTCACCAGCACTCTACAAAGGAATCAAATATCCAGAAGTTTATGAAGTTTTACGAACTACTAAGTAGTCCTAACTTCACATCAATTTCTCCATTACACATGAGCAAATAAAACTGGTCAAACAGAGAGGGATAGAAACCATAAAGCCTAGTTCAGCAACAGGCGTCAGCAGGAGCTAGGGAGATATCACCACTGAGTCCCAATGAGTATTTTTTGTTGTTGAACCTATTCTATGAGAAGGAAAAACAGATCAAAATCAGCCTTCAAAATGCAAGGTGGAATCCCAGTAAAGAAATAATAATAAAAAAAAGGCAAAAAGAAGAATGAATGACTCAAAAAGTAATCACTCCTACACTGCTGGCAGCTACTTGAGAGAGTTACAAATGTATTCAGATTTATTAATTCAAAGGACTGCCTGAAGAGGGAGAGATTATGAAAAAAGTGAAATATCATTGACAATTAATTCATCTCCTTGTTCCCTCCGCTCCCCGCCCCTGCCAAGTTAAAGCTCAGAAAGAAGGTCCTACTTCTGATCAACTAATAGAACCTTAACTTTTTCACAAAGCAGGTGACGAGTACATCCAGGGGGAAAGAACGGATGCTGCTTATTAACCTCATCACCCCCTAATTTCACAGTAAAGGATGCTACACACACATCTATCCCATCGGCTGGCTCAATCGCGCACACACCAGCACACACAGCTCCTCCGCACCCTCTCCGCACCAGCAGCAAAGCGTTCCCCACACACCTTCCCCGGCTCCCGAAGGCTTCCCGGGAGAGCGGGCACACAGGGACAGAGCCCGGCACATCCCGAGCCACGGGCCGGGCAAAACCCACCTGCCGCTTGACTTTCCGGGCTCCTGACTGAGAGGGCATTTTTGTGCTTGGCTCTCCGAGATCCCTCCAGCCCTGCTCCGCCGACATCCCCCGCCTCAGGCGGCTCCAGCCGGACAGGGAGGCCCTTCCACGCCTCGGCGGCCGCCGTCACCCCCTCACGCTGCCGGGGACCCGCCGGTGCGCCCGCGGCCCCCGCAGGACACAGCGCTTCCCTCACGCCCGGCACCGGCCGCCCTCACCACCTTCCCCCCCCGGCAGCGCCGGCCGTCCTGGGAGCGCCG